>CAOLHI010006665.1:0-27404 GCA_948474755.1 Ctenosaura bakeri
GTATCTAAACTATAGGATATGGTCAGGACTCAGAAAATGGAGATTTACCATCCCTAGCATGTGCAATGTGTAATGATAGCACATGGCAACCCTACTTCCAAAATGTCAACTGCATATGGATTTCAGACTAAAATGTCTAACTTCTTCTGTAAGAGAACTTATGTGTGAACATGTCACTGAGTTGTGTTGCATAATAGATTAGCACCAGTTGAATAATGGACATATCTTCCGATATACATTGGATAATGGAATGTATCAAAGATTTCAGAAGAAAATTAACCTATGCTTTATAGATTATAGCAAAGTCTTTGACTGACTAGATCATGAGAAAGTATGCCTCACTCTAAAAGAAATATCACAACGATTGAAACCATTGATTGTCCTCTTCCGGTCTAATGGCGGAGCGACTGGCACCTTAGAGAGACAGCTGTCTCTAAGATGTCGCCGCGAGCGGCTTAACCAGGGGGCTTTACACGGAGGGAGAAGTACCGGGTTTCGCTGGCTCCTCTCCCGACCCCGACGAGTTACTCTTCGGGGAGGAAGAGTCCTGAGGGGGCCCAAAGGGGATCCGCTTCTGCAGTCTGCGTGTCGGAGCAGTGGGTGGAAAGAAGACAACCGGACAGCAGAGGATTGCAGGGCCACCACGGCTGCTCGTTGTTTTGCCGGGATTTAATGCCTGTAAGCAACGCCTAGACCTTTTTAATTTTAGATCTTGTATTGAAGCGGACAATTCAAAGCTTCTATTTTGCCCCTGGGCGGAGTTCCAAGTGTTAGCTCCATCTATTTTTAAGAGCTTAATTCACAAACAAAAGGGGCGGTGAGTAGCCGCACACAAAAGACATACCAGTTATAAGTTTTTTTTCTTCTTTTCTTTAGTCCGTCTGAGTTAAAATAGCTAACTTTCGATTTAACTTGTTACATGTGATTTTTGCGGACTAAGAGTTGATATAAACACAGAAGCTTTTAAGTTTACGGAGGTACTTAAGAAGAAAGCTTTGTCGTTAATGACTATTTCATGGCGATATAAGTGACTGATTGACTGACTTCACAAGAAAATGGAGGACGCATATGGGGTTTGTTTTTAAAGCTAACACTCTTCCCTTTCTTTTGGAATGGATCTTTTTTTATTTTTGTATTTGTTTTTTGGAATAATAATTGTGGAAGAAGATTTGAAACCAGCATATAGCTGGTTTTTTTTTTTCCTTTTGGACTTTTTTTTTTACTTATTCGCTTAGTTTTTTTTTTTCCAGAAGGATTTTGAAGGATTTTGAAGGATTTTCTTTTTTTTGCCGGGAAGTTATATCAACCAGATGGATTTCGTCGAACGCCAGTCTCTCGTCGTGTTTTTTTTTTCCTCTCCTCCCTCTGAGCTACAATTTTTTTTTCTTTTTTTTGAGGACAAGGAGTAAAGATTTCGGCTTTGTTTTGTAACTGACAGAGGAGAACTGTGACTGTTTGAAGGCACAGCGAAGGTTTTTGAGAAGGATGAGCGAAGGAAATTGACTGTGAAGGTTCGTGTGTGAGTGAAGGAGGACTGAAGGACTGACGGAAGGCGAAGTGAAGGGAACTGACTGAGACAGGCGATGCTAATTGGAGTAGGAAAGAAGGTCTGAGTTTAGGAGGAACGAAGAAACGTTGGAAAGAAGGAATCTGATGGATTGTGGCCGTGTTAAGTAGGTGTGAAGGTCTGAGTGAAAGTGAAGTGAATTGAAAGTGAAGTGAATTGAAGGATACTGTTCGAGACAGATCGTAAGCCAGCGAAGGGGAACTGATCGAGATGGACTGTGACTGAGTGAAAGGGGGTGAAGGAGTGTGTTGAGGAGTGGAACAAAGAAAACTTGCCTGAGACAGACTGTGACTAAACGAAGGAGGTACGAAGGAAGATTGGGTGATACGAATTTGAACTATTTATAAAAAGTGTTCCTGGTGGAAATATTTACTAAATTATCTAGTTCTTTTGGTTATTTGTTTTCGGTTCTTCCTTTCTTTAAAGGTGTATTTCTTTAACTGTGTATTTAGTAATTATTAATTTAAGATATTAAGTAAATTAAGTCACTCTTTTACTTTATTCTAGTTTGTATCTATTTCAGTGGTACAAACAATAACAAGAAGTTATTTAGTGTCTTCCTCATACTTCACTTTATACGTTACCTTTAAGCTATAGCTTATATATTTCATTGTACTCTGCCATAAGAAACTATATAGGATTCAGAATTTCATTAGAGTATATTTTATATTTGAATAGATTATATGCAATTAGAGTCTCTGCTGTTCATGTTTACGCTGTAATTGTAGCATTATTGTGTTGCTATTTCTGTGAACCTAACAGTTTCTTATTGGTGCTCTTTTATAAATATTCTCAATGGCAACAGGTACTAGAAGGGCACAGTCACAGGCCCAATCTAAGCTCTTAATGCAACAGACTAGGAGAGCTTCAACAGATTCCAACACAATGTCAACTGGCACTACTCTAATCTTGGAGGCTCTAAATAAATCTAGGCAAGAATTAAGACAAGAAATAAAACAAGACATTAAAGACTCCAGGAACGAAATTAAGGCAGAAATAAAAAAAGAAATAGAAGGTTTGAGTAAAAAAATGGATGCAATATCTAAGGAAGTTTCAAAAATTAAAACAGACATGGAATCAATCCAAGACAAGACAAGAGAAATAGAGGAAAAAACGCAAAGGCTGTCTGAAAAGCAACTGCAAGAAGAACTAGCGTTGAATAGATTTGAGATGAGATATCGGGACCGATGTCTGAAAATTAGAGGTCTGGATGAACAGCAACAAGAAGTCATCTACGATAGAATTGTACGTGCTTTGGTAGTGTCGGCTGCCTGCCTATAGCGAGCCTTATATCTGGGGTACTTGTTTAAACAAACAAGGACCTCCAAAAAACCTCTGGCAATAAAACTACAGCCTAGAGGAAAACAGCCACTTCAAACTGCAATAAAGAAAAAGTACAAAAGGTTTATTGCAGATAACAAGTTAAGGCATTTAGCAAAACATGATAAAGTCAAACAGTAAAAACAGCAGAGCAATATACAAACCAACACAGCAAGGAGACAAAAGGAAAGAGAGGGGGAAAGAGCAGTTTTTCCAAACTGCTTACGCAAACTCTACGCAGCTGTACATTATTACTCTACAAGTGCCTGAGTCAAACACATAAAATTAACATACAGCTGCGTAGCCTCATCTCACTCTACACCTTAGTCTTAAAGGGCACGATCAGAAGAAGCAGCGTAGCATCAAGTAACACTAACCAATTACATATCTTGACACTCCCCTACTTGATGAGTAGCTGCTTCCTCTTTTACCACTACAGGACCCATCAGTCCTATCCTATTGAGCATTTGGTTGTGTATTACAACTGAGAGAGGTTTGGTAAACAAATCTGCTATGTTTTCCTCAGAAGTTGCATAGGACAATATTATCTTTTCACTCTGTACACACTCTCTAACGTTTTTAAATTGAATATGTACATGTTTTGTTCGTGCTTTTATTTGATCTGTTGTCGCCATATATATGCACGCCCGTGAATCACAGAAAGTCTGAACTGGTTCTTTCACTGGTACATTCATATCTCTGAGTAACTGAACAAACCATATGATTTCCTTGCAGAGAGCAGAAAGACTTGCAAATTCTGCTTCTGCTGTGGAGACAGCAACAAAACCTTGCTTTCTTGTCCTCCAATCTACTGTAACCCCACTGAACCTAACTGTATATCCTGATGTGCTTTTGCGATCTGTTATATCTTCAGCAAAATCACTATCAGCATAACAAGTCAGTTCAGATGTATGATCCGGTGTTATCCAAAGACAATGGTCTACAGTACCCTTTAGGTATCTCAGTACTCGTTTGATACCTTGCCAGTGATAGAGTGTGGGTGTTGCACCTACTCTACCCAGAATGTTAACGCTTAATGTTATATCAGGCCGGGAAGTTTCTGCCAGGTACAACAAACTTCCAAGTACAAATTGGTACCTTTGCTTATCTGGGAATGGTTCACCTTCTACATTTTTTGTAAATCCGGTCACCATTGGCGATTTTACAGCCTTACAATCCTTCATGTTACATCTTTGTAATAAATCCAGAATTTTTTGTTTCTGACACAACAAAAAACCTTGTTCAATTCTCTGGATTTCTACACCAAGATAATTTTGTACAGGACCCAAATTTTTTACTTGGAAATTTTTACTTAATTCACATTCAAAAGCCTGTATCTGTTGGTGTGTGCTACAGATGTAACACAAATCATCTACATATGCTAGAAGGATTTCTAAACTCTCCCCTTTTCCCCGACATATGTGCAAGGATCAGCAATACTTTGCTTGAAACCGTACTTCTGCAGTGTGTTATCTAGGCAAATATTCCAACATCGAGCTGCCTGCCGCAGTCCGTACAGTGCGCGTTTCAAGCGCCATACATACTGTTCCTTTCCCTTCACCACAAAACCATCAGGCTGTATCATGAAGATGTTCTCCTGCAACTCTGCATTCAAGTAAGCTGTAGCTATATCAAAATGAGTAACTAGAGCCTTCTTTTGTGCAGCAATTGCCAGAGCTATCCTCACAGATTGCATTCTTACTGTAGGGCTGAAGGTCTCATCATATGACAACTCATCCTGTTTAAATCCACGTGCCACAAGGCGAGCCTTATGTCTAACCTGTCCATCATTAGTTGTTTTAACCTTGTACACCCACCTGCAATCTATGGATGTCACACCTTTGGGCAATTCACAGAGGGAATATACATTATGCTGGGCAATAGAGTCCATTTCCTCCTGCATCGCCTTCCACCAGGGCTGTGCATTCTGGCGAGACATTTGCATTAACTCAGCGAAGCTGTTAGGCTCGCATGTTGCCAGACAAGCACGCACTGACAAAGACGTGTCAGGAGTAAACCTTTTTGGGGGAACCCCTTTATTTTTCCTTTCAGATCTTCTTGGACTAACACTTTCAGGCATGGACCCATTATTCTCCTCGACACTACGAGTTCTCTTCCTTGTATATTTCCGTTCATCCTCCCCTGTTTGCACTTCTACAACTTCTCTTACAGCCCTCCCCTCTGAAAAATCTTCCTCCTCAGTTTTGACACACGAGGAGTCAGTGGCAGAGGCTGAAGGCTGTTCTGACTGAGAAAAAACCAAATCAGAAGCAGAAAGATGAAACTCAGAAGCTGCCTGCACGCGTGCCCAATTTGCGTGCTCCTCAAACGTGGCATTCCTTGATATCACACAACTGGTGCCACCTTTGAAGAACCGATACCCTTTGCAAAAGTCTTCATACCCCACGAACCTCAAACGTTGAGCTTTTGGCTCTCCTTTCTTACGTTGGTTCTTTGGGATATGAACCCATGCAAAACTCCCATAAACTTTCAAATGGGCTAAATAGGGCTGTTTTCCGTACAGGCACTCATAAGGACTGGCTTGCACCACTGAACTCCACAGCCTGTTATGGAGATAGCATGCAGTTAATACTGCTTCTCCCCAAAAACTCAGGGGAAGGTCTGCATCTGCAAGCAGACTATGCATTAGTGTCTGAATGACCCCAGCAGTACGCTCAGCAATTCCATTCTGGAAAGGAGCATAGGCAGCAGTAGTTCTATGCACAATCCCTTTCCTCTGAAGCCATTGCTACACATTACCAGAAAGGAATTCACTGCCTCGATCTGATTGCAGCCTCTTTACAGAATACCCAAACTGTCGCTCAACAAGAGCAGACCAATCTTTAAGTATTTGAAAACCCTCAGACTTCCTTTCCAGTAAATAGCAGAATGTATATCTACTAAAATCATCTACTAAAAGTAGGAAGAACCGAGCACTTCCCAGAGACTTTTTACTCATTGGACCTACTACATCACAATGTACCAACTGAAAGGGAGCAGTAGGTACACGTGAACTACTTCTGGGAGCCGGCAGTTGTTTAGATTTGGTCTGTTTACAAATGGCACAATCCAAGAAAACATTGCATGGTTTCAAAAAACAACCTTTACAACAACCAGCTACTTTCTTTAGAACAGAAAAACTTGCATGCCCCAAGCGACGATGTAACAGGTGTATACATTCATTATGTGTGGGAACATTACTAAACACATTACAAACTTTGTGGTGTGGCAAGAGCTTATACAGCTTTTCACTTCGACTAGCCACAGCACACACATTCCCATTCTTAAGCACTTTCCCTTGCCTCCCAGAAAACATAACCTCAAAACCAAATTCTGTTAACTCACCCACTGAGAGGAGACAAAAATCAAGGGAAGGTACAAACAGGACATTCTCCAGGCACATATCTAATGCAGAAACATATACATTACCCACACCACACACTTTAGCCGTAGTGCCATCTGCCAAAATAACAGTGGAAACATTGGCAGGGGCTAAAGAGTCAAACAAACTTTCAGTGTTGGCCAAATGCTGGGAACACCCGCTGTCAAGAAGCCAAACGGAGGTGTCTATCTTCTTAGAGTTGTTAGGAATGGTGCAGTCTGTAGCTACAGCAGCCCGAGATGGATTCCTGCGACCCCTGACACCTCTCCCACGACCTCCAGCACCTCTGGCTTCTGAGCCCTTTGTCTCAACAATGGACAGTCACGTCTAAAGTGAGACACTGAACCACAACGAAAACATCTCCGGACGGCATGGGCTCTCACCAACCCCTCCTGCCTGTTCTCAGAAGCAACATGTGAAGCTCCTCTCCCGGAGTTTGTTTCTGCAACTGCCTGCATGGACGTCCTGGCTCTCTTCTCTTCCTCCTCCAGCAGCCTGGCTGTTACAAGTGACACTGTCAAGTCCCGTTCTGGAATTGACTGGAGAGATGACACCAACAATTCCCAACTGGAATCCAAAGAATTTAAAATACAAAGCACCTTGTCTCCTTCATCTATGACCTTGCCTCTTTCGCGAAGAGCCGCAAACAGGCTGGACATTTCTGCAAGGTGTTGTTGTACTGTATTGCCAGGCATTAATTTCATATTATAAAGCCGGAAACAAAGAGAAAACTTAGCTGCTGCTGTTTGAGAAACATAAACATTTTTCAAGGCCACCCAACATTCACGAGGGGACTGCAGGTCTCTGATATGCATAAGCTGGTCATCCTCCACTGAGAGAAACAGAAGAGACATGGCCCGACTCACAATCCTGGCTGCATCAGCTGCATTCGATGGGAGATCCAGAGGGTCTGTAAAGGCACCCCAAACACCTTCTCCCTGAAGAAAATACTGCATCTTAACAGCCCAGGTCAGGTAATTCGAGCCATTCAGCCTCGTGAGAGGCAGGCTACCTGATACAGAGTGAGCCATAATAACAAAAGAAAAAAACACACCAGCCAGCAGGACCTCAAAAATCAAAAAACACGCCTCACAAAAAACAGTGGCTTCTCCTGATATCTAGGCAGCGCAGCGGAAGCGTGCTGGGCCCATAACCTGTCGGCTGCCTGCCTATAGCGAGCCTTATATCTGGGGTACTTGTTTAAACAAACAAGGACCTCCAAAAAACCTCTGGCAATAAAACTACAGCCTAGAGGAAAACAGCCACTTCAAACTGCAATAAAGAAAAAGTACAAAAGGTTTATTGCAGATAACAAGTTAAGGCATTTAGCAAAACATGATAAAGTCAAACAGTAAAAACAGCAGAGCAATATACAAACCAACACAGCAAGGAGACAAAAGGAAAGAGAGGGGGAAAGAGCAGTTTTTCCAAACTGCTTACGCAAACTCTACGCAGCTGTACATTATTACTCTACAAGTGCCTGAATCAAACACATAAAATTAACATACAGCTGCGTAGCCTCATCTCACTCTACACCTTAATCTTAAAGGGCAAGATCAGAAGAAGCAGCGCAGCGTCAAGTAACACTAACCAATTACATATCTTGACAGGTAGAATATCTGCAACTCTCAGAAGACAGACTACATGCCCCTATTGAAAGGATATTTAGAATAAATTCACGTTTGGCCAGAGAGAGAAATTTACCTAGAGATGTTGTAATTGTCTTCTCCAATCTCAGGACGAGAGATATTATTCTGCAAAGAAATTATCAAGAAAAATTACGCATAGATTCGCAAGAAGTTAATATCTATAAAGATATACCTTCCCAGGTCTTGAGAAGAAGACAGGATTACAAATTCCTGACCCAATTTCTGATTAAACAAAAAATAAATTTTACGTGGAATAGAACAGAGGGGGTCTTCTTCAAATATAACCAGAAAAACTACAGGATAAATAACATCGACAAGGCCAAGGAAGTCTACGGGAAACTGAAGAAAGAGGCTGAAAGGAAGATTAAACAAGGATACTCTACAAGACAATTCGAGAGACAGCAACACGAAGAAATGGGAGCAGCCTCAAGCGAGTTCAAGGAGGATGATGACGAATTAATAGAAGATATAGACACGCCAGAAGGAGACCAAGAGAAAGAGGAAGAAGGGGAAATACAAGTAGAAAGTGAAATTGAAGAGCTTGAGGCATTATAGGGATATTCGTAATTTGTGATTAGGATGTCGACTAAAGATTTAAAGATATTGTCCTGGAACATTAGAGGCTTGAATTCGCAACATAAACAACGTAACGTCTTCCGTTATTTGGAGAAAACTGAATATGATATTATCTCTTTACAGGAAACAAGAATAGCTCAAAAAGACCTTAGGTTTCTTAAGAATCCTCGGTTGGGGCAATGCTATATGGCAGCATACTCAAAGAAAAAAAGAGGAGTAGTAATTTACATAAACAACAAATATGATGTCTTGGAAATTTATTCAGATCCAGAGGGGCATTATTTGATGTTGGAGATAAAGATTCAAGATTTCACCATTTTATTAGTGGTGATATATGCCCCTCTTGACAACAAAGGAAAATTCTATAGTGTCATCAAGAAAAAGATCGATGAGTATGTTCAAGAAAGAAATCAGGAAAATATATTGCTTCTTGGGGATCATAACGGTGTCTTTAATCCTGTAGAAGATAGATCAAATTCGGGCAAGCTGAAAATGACACATGGTACGCTTCCAAGAAATTTGTTTCAGTTGATGGAAGAACATAGCTTAATTGATGTCTGGACATTTAAGCATGGTACAGAAAAAGGTTTTACCTTTTTTTCGGATAGACATAAAACTTCATCAAGAATAGACTATTTCTTAATTTCTAAATTGCTGCATACTATGGTAAATAGGATGGAAATGTTGCCTAAGATAACTTCTGATCATAATCCGATTCTCTTGCACTTAAAAATTAGACAGTATACACAATACAACTGGAAACTTAATGAGAACCTGCTCAGAGATGATGTTATAGTCGCCAAATTGAAAAACACTATACAAAGTTTCTTTGAAGAAAATATTAAGGAGGACATCCAGTTGAAGACAGTCTGGGACACTGCCAAGGCCGTGATCAGAGGTCACCTGATAAGCTGGGGAACCTACAAGAAGAAAAGGAAAAATAGACAACTTTTTGATCTATTAGATAGACTAAAAGATAAGGAAAGCGAATTTAGATCTGATATTTCAAACAACGAGTTAAAGCTCGAGATCAAAATATTGCAGAACCAGATTGCTGCGATGAACATTGGGGAGGTTGAAAAGAAATTGAGGTACTGTCGACTCAACCATATTGAGCATGCTAACAAGCCGGGCAAATGGCTGGCATATAAGTTACAGAAAGTAAGACAAAAAAGAAGAGTTTTTAAGATACAGAAGAATCAGAAGGAGATAACATTATCCAAAGAAATTAAACAGGTCTTCCAGAAATTTTTTGCCCAGCTTTATGAAGGAGACAAGAGCCATGAGGTAGATCTTCGGAATGCTAAATCGTATCTAGAACGTCATGAGACTCTAAAGATATCAGACGATCAAAGAATCCTTTTGAACCAGGAAATTATGACAACGGAAGTGAAGGAGGCCATCCAAAAATTGAAAATTTCTAAAGCGCCTGGTCCGGATGGATATATTGCTCAATTTTACAAAATGTTTGTCGATGAAATTACACCTGTACTAACAAAAGTACTAAATGAAATTAATGTAAATGGTATACCTGAGACATGAGAAAATGCCAACATTGTGCTGATTCCGAAAGAAGATAGAGACCCTACTTTACCTGAAAATTACAGACCCATTTCACTTCTCAATACAGATTATAAGATTTTTTCAATGATATTGGCCGAGAGATTCAAGAAAGCACTGAGCGTGATAATTCATCCTGATCAAAATGGATTTTTACCCAATCGGCACATCAGGCAAAATATCAGAATTCTGCTAAATGCCATCCAATACTACGATAAGAGAAAGGATAAACAATTGGCTGCTTTGTTCTTGGATGCCGAAAAGGCCTTTGATAAAGTTCGATGGCCCTTTATGTTGCGTACACTTCAGAAAATGGGCTGTGGCGATAACTTCATATCTTGGGTACAAGCTATTTATAAAAAACAAAACGCTAGAATAATATTGAATGGGAAAAGCCATGGACAAATGATATTGAAAATTATAGACAATTATTATTATTATTATTAGAGAAAGATTACTAGGTTAGTTGATGGGAAAGGAGTGAGGAAGACCACCTTGAGCCAATGTGTGTATGCACTGAAGTGAGAGAAAGAGCATCTTAGTGAATGGAAGATTAAGCACTGGGCATGTGGGGAACAGTCAATGATCTTGAGCGCAGTGTTGGCGCAAAGAACGTGCTACTTCAAAACGTAATGGAGAATTTGCTAATCATCCTTGATAAAGGGAACATTCAACCAGGCTCCTCTAACCTCAACTCCAGTACCTTTAATGAGGTCACCCGGAAGCTGCAGGTACTACCCTTTGCCCCACCCAGCTGAGTAGCCTCATCTCAGTCTACACCTTAAGCTTAAAGGGCAAGGTCAGAAGAAGCAGCGCAGCATCAAGTAAGATTAACCCTTTACATATCATGACACACTAACCCCACAGTGAACCTCCAGCTCTCTCTGTTCACCTCCACAGGCTTTTTCTGTTCCTACACTGCATTAACCCCCCCCCACTGATCTTCCTTCACAGGATCTGCTGACGTCCAAAAACTGCATGATCGCAGACCTCAGGCACCAGCTGGCGACAGTGCGGGAGGTAATTGCTGGGACAGAAAAAATATTTCTGCCTGTCTCCTTTTTAGGCACCACGAAGGAACGATTCTCCCCGCCCCTGTAGAGTGAGAACATTCTCACCCCTGTAGAGTGAGAACAACATAGGCTGTAGAGTGCTGTGGTGTTGACTGATGACTGTCTTCCTCCTTGCCAGGCACACAATGATGCGCTGCGAACCTACAACGCCAAACTGAAAGCCGTTGGGATCTCTTTGGACAATCCCTTGGATAATCAGGGCTTCAGACATCGGGGGACCTCTGTTCTTGGGCAGGGCCGTCCAGGAGAATTCCCACACTTTAGCGTCCGTGGCAGAGGAATAGGGTGGAGTGGAAGAAGCCAGTCCGGTTCTCTTCCCGGAGGTCTGGAAAAATATGGAAAGAGAGGAAATTGGAACACTTATTACAGGCGTTAAGGGCACACAGCCTTCCTGCGCATTAAACGGCCCCTGGTTTACGGCCTCCCCTTTCTCCTTTCAATCTCTTTCTTTTTTTTTATTTGTGTACCGTGGAGCAAGGAAGATTACTCCAAAACTATAAACTGATACTGTGAAGGTTACAAAGTATATTTTGTATACCTTAAGGAATGTTGTATATGACCTACTGACCCCTAAGTCCCCCTTCAGATTAACAATTTGCACAGTTTTCTCTTTACAGCCTGAGAAAATGAATATTTCTGTCTATTCTTCCTCTAATATTCACACAGTCCAAAATGTTTTAAGAAATTATTCTGCGCAGAGGCTTTAATTGGGGGAAAGAGTGTTTTCTTTGTGAAAGTTTGAGGGTTTTGTGGAATGGTTTTCTTTTGAACCTCTGGCTGGAAGAGGATCTCACCCATTTTTGTAAAGGGCTGAAGACCTTCCTCTTTCATTTACTGTCTTAAGCCACTGAGTTGTATTTAAAATTCTGAGATCTGCAGCAATTGGTGGGGTGTTGGGGATTTCATTCCACGTGTTGCTATAGTGTTTTGTTTATTATTTTTGTCCCTGACCATATATGTTGATGTTCCATCCTTTGGTGAAAATTAACAACATTGTTGTTTTTATTGTTGTTATTTTGCTCACTAAAACACCAATTTTGTACAAAAAAAAAGAAGCCAATTTGTGTTTCTGAAAACCTTTCTTTCCCCACAATTGCTGAGAACAGCAGTTGGAGGATTCAGTATGCTGATGATACCAAACAATGGTGCTCTGTGGCATTTGAGTTAGATGTGACTGTGCATATTGTTTCCACAAGCAGGGCTGAGTTGGATGAGGAGAGCAAAGCTGAAACTGAGTCCTGACAAGACAAAGGCTGTGTAACCAGCTGCGTCCTGGTCTAAGAATTAGTCGTTTGCTCAAGGCTTCCACTCCCCTTGAAGGATCAGATTTGTAGTCTTGGGGACCTTCTTGGACCATTAATGTCACTGCATCTCCAGGTGGCTATAAAGGTCTTTTAACAATTTCAATTGATATAGCCTTTGGGATAGACTGGGATAGTGATCCATACATGAGTACTTGAGAACAAGGCTTCTGAAATGCAATTCATGAAATTAAATCTCTAATATGTGTAATTAAAATGCCCTACAGGTATTTAATTGTGTGCTGGACTGTCCATATTCAGTATAGTCATATATGTATCAGCTCAAAAATGAGTCTCACTGATTGCAAAGGCAGCATACTCCCAAGTTGGAGGGTACAGCAGGATTGCAGCTTCAGATATGTTGTGTTTTTTCAGCCACACTGCCTGAATACCATTAATTTTTAAAGAGGTTACATTGGACTCATTTTAGTTGTTGCTCTCCATAGGTAACTGGTTGATTTCTTACCTACTCAACTGCATCTTAAGGCATGAGCAGCATGCTTTTTTTCTTTGATGTTGGTTAATTTACTTAGAAATATGTATAATTTTCCATCTCCTTCACTGCTTTTTATGCATCGTCTGTTTCAGTAGGAGTTGATTACTGTAAACCAATAAAAATTAGCTTGTTAGGCTGTCAGCTTGTCAAAAAATAATGCTGATTTCATTTAAGCTTTGTTGATTTCAATTCCTTTGGAAATACAATGTAAACACCTTTCATTTTCAAAAGAGCAGCAGCGCAGTGTCACTAGTGTTTCACGTAAGTATTGATCTTGGGCCAAAAGACAATGTGTGCTGCGGGAAGGTTGTGCTTTATATTTACACTAGAAGGATATTATTTATTGAATCCAGGCCAAGACTTAAATCAAATATACAAGTTAATAAATTTTGGATTTTTTTCAAAAGCAATATGAAATGAAATCCCCCCCCATTTGTACAAGTTAATTTAATAAGTGTAATTGTTACCCACCACATAATGCCTACATAACACATACATGTTGAGTTTGGGGAGCCTTCAGAAATGGCACCCCTGTCCCAGTTCAACACTAACATGAATAAATGCAGAAGGGTTCAGACTTTTAAAAGGAAAACACTAAAAGCTTTGAATGACTCTCATTGTGGTCTCTCTCCTGTTATAATTCTTTAACCCAGGGGTCCTCAAACGACAGGAGGGCATCGACTTTGGGAAGGCGGGGTGAAGCCGCAGCCCGTCTCCCACCGGCCACCACACTAGCTATGAGAGGATTCTGGGAGTTGTAGTCCAAATGACCACCAGGCTGGCTGGAGAGTCCTGGGAGCTGTAGTTCTCCCCCAAAGCCATTGACCTCCATGCTGGTTCAGGGATTCTGGGAGGTATAATTGCCACCCTGCCAAACCACTGACCATCATGCTGTTTCTAGGGGATTATGGGGCCTATAATCCCCAAAGTACCCACTGTCATGCTGTTTCTAGCCGACTATGGGAGCTATAGTTCCCAAACCACCCAGTGACTGTCATGTCGTTTCTAGGGGATTCAGGCAACTGTAGTCACTTTCTGCCCTCCTGGCTGTGGGGTGGGTGAAAAGGCCTCTAAATACTGGCCGCACTAGCTTTGTGGGGGATTACGGGGGTTGTAGTCTCCTCATCACGTCATGCATTGCTTTGGAGAGATTTATAAATTCCAGAACAAGTGACAGTGGTTTAGGAGGTAATTATGGGACTTGCCAGCCACCTATCCCCCCAAAACAGTCACAGTGACTTGGGGATTATGGGATTTGTAGTCCCCCGAAAACCCTAGTCATATCTGCATTAGGGGAGTTGCAATCCCCAAAACTGGTGATATAGATAGTTTTGGGGGATCATGGGACTTGGCGCTCATCTCCCCAAAGCGGTTGCAGTGGCTTGGGGATTATGGGACAGGCAGTCTCCTTCAAAAAGTCCAATCATCCCTGCCCGGGGGGGGAGCTGTAAACCCCCGGAAAGTGGTCATATTGCTTTGAAGGGGGTTATGGGACTCGTAGCTCATCGCTCCTGAAGAGGTCTCCATGGCCTGGGGATTATGGGACTTGTAGTTCCTCCCAAAAAAACCCTAGTCAGATTTGCATTGGGGGAGCTCCAATCCCCCCAAATAGGCGGCGTATAGCTTTGGGGGGGACGATGGGACTTGCAGCTCCCCTTCCCAAAGCTGTCGCGGTGCCTTGCGGATGATGGGAGCTGCAGTCCTCCCCGCTTCCCGCCTTGTGCTTAAACCTCAGGTCGAGCGAGGCGCCTCCCCGCCGCTCCTGGCCAGGGAGGAGCCTACCTGGCAGGGCTGTTGGGCGGGAGGGGGGAATCCGGGCCCGCGGACTCACCTCCCAAAGAATCCCCGCTTCTCCTCCTCTTTCTCCCTCTTCCCGCCGCGGCCGCCGCCATTTTTCCCCAGGCGGCGCCGATCTAAACGCGTCACACGCGCGCCCCGCCGCTCTGGTTGGCGGCGCGTCGAAAGTGACGCGCGGCCGCCAAGGAGAGGGAGAGAGCGAGGCTTCATATCCTCAAGTGCGCAGGTGCGGCTAGAGGTGGGCTTCGCCGCCGCCGGGAAGCTGGCAAGGGTCAGGGACTCCAGGACCTCATATGGCCAAGTGCGCAGGCGCGCCTGCCGGCCGCTCCAGCGCGCAAGCGTGTTGAGAGCGAGCGGGTGGAGGTACCGGTGGGAAAGGGAAGGCGAGAGGTCGCTGTAGTTCCTCTTTTCCGCCACCAGGTGGAGCTAAAAACTCAGAAAAAGGAAAATTGGCCCTTAATGAAGGGAGCTGAAAATTATTCATTGAATTTTAATGCAAAAATTTTAATGGGTTGCGCCCCGTGGGGAGAAAGGGGGAGGAAGACGCACATTGTAGGGTCACAAAAGGCCCAAGTATCCTAAAGGCACCGGCCGACCCGGTCCGATCCCGGGAGCTAAGCAGGGTCAGCCCCGGTCGGGACTTGGAGGGGAGACCGCCAACAGCAACCTGGTAGGGTAGGACATTGTTTCAGAGGAAAGAACTGGCAAGACCACTTCTTGGCCTTAGGAAGACCCTCAAATACTCTCAAGGTCCCATCAGATCTGGTCTGATATTGGACATGAAGCAGGGTCAGCCCTGGTCGGGACTTGGATGGGAGACCACAAACAAATTGGAAGTGATAGTTCAAAGGAAGGGACAGGCAAAACTGCCTCTGAGGATCCCTTGGCTAGGAAAACCCCCAAATACCCTCATGGTCCCATCAGATCTGGTCTGATATTGGAAGCTAAGCAGGGTCAGCCCTGGTCGGGACTTGGATGGGAGACCGCCAATGAATATGAGGTGATCTTTCAAAAGAAGGAATGAGCAAATCCACCTCTGAGAATTCCTTGCCTAAGAAGACCCTCAAATACCCTCAAGGTCCCATCAGATCTGGTCCGATATTGGATGCTAAGCAGGGTCAGCCCTTGTCGGGACTTGGATCGGAGACCGCCAATGAATATGAGTTGATATTTCAAAGGAATGAATGGGCAAATCCATCTCTGAGGGTTCGTTGCCTAAGAAGACCCTCAAATACCCTCAAAGTCCCATCAGATCTGGTCCGATATTGGATGCTAAGCAGGTTCAGCTCTGGTCGGGACTTGGATGGGAGACCGCCAATGAATATGAGGTGATATTTCATAGGAAGGAACAGGTGAAATGACCTCTGAGGACTCCTGGCCTAAGAAGACCCTCAAACACCCTTATTTTTGGAGGCTAAGCAGGGTCAGCCCTGGTTGGGACTTGGATGGGAGACCGCCAATGAATATGGGGTGATATTTCAAAGGAATGAATGGGCAAATCCATCTCTGAGGGTTCGCTGCCTAAGAAGACCCTCAAATACCCTCAAGATCCCATCAGATCTGGTCTGATATTGGATGGTAAACAGGTTCAGCTCTGGTCAGGACTTGGATGGGAGACCGCCAATGAATATGAGGTGTGTTCACCATCAGGTGCAATGCAGAAGGAACTCTGCGCTGGTGCAGAGGTCTCCGGGTGCAATGTTTTGCAGAGGCCACATTGGGGTTGTGGAGCATGAGTAAATAAAAGAGTGATGCGGGCAAGGGGAAATTCGGACAGCAACGAAAGAAGTACACAAGGTCCCAAAATGTGAAGGCATGTCATTGTGGTATTTCCAATTTCCAATTAGGATTGTGGTTCTATTTCCAATTTCTGCGTATGGTTGTGGAAGCCAGATTTTGCTAATTTGTTCCTCTGCAATATCAAGTACGGCACCTGCTGGCGGTTTCCCATCCAAGTCCTAACCAGGGCTGTCCCTGCTTGGCCTCTAAAATCAGAAGGGATTTGGTGCTTTGAGGGTATATTTGGGCCCTGTACTATGGATGCGTGTGTGTTTCAAGTCACCTGTGGAATTATGGTGACCCTATCAGGGTTTTTTTAGCCACTTCATTGAAAACCGTGAAGCCTTATGAGGAATGGTTTAGGGAGCTGGGGATGTTTAGCCTGGCGGAGAGGAGGTTAAGAGGAGGCACATGACAGCCATGTTTAAATATTTGGAAGGGTGTCATACGGAGGACGGAGCAAGCCTGTTTTCTGCTGCTCCAGAGACTAGGACGTGGAGCAACGCTTCATGATTCTCCAAGAGGGGCTCTGCCCTTGGTGCTGAAGCTATGCAATATTTTCAGCACCTTGGAGAGGCCCTTTGAAACCTGCAATAAACCCCAGCATGGATTCACTGCACCCCAGCACAGAAGCTGACAGCATTTCTTGAAAGGAACGAACGAAACATTCGTTCCAGATTGGGGCATTAGGAAAGATTTTTTCCCTTCTGTCTCCAAAAGAACGCCCCCTTCTTCCAAGAGTGGCCATGTTTAGCCAAGTTGAACAAACAAACGTCATATAACGATATTTTAAGAAGGCATTGCTCCCAGTGCTGGCCAACCAGCAAGCCAAAATTGGAGGTAAGGTGCTGCCAGATAACGGACTAATTATGCAGCCGCTAAACATCAAACATGGATTTTTTACAAAGAGCCTTCTCTACCCATTCTTTTCTTTCTTCTGCCTCTTTTCTTACAACAACACAGACACACACTTTAAAATTCTTAAGAAAGACAAGATAGACGCCTAGAGTTGGAAGAGACCCCCGAAGATCATTGAGTCCAACCCCCTTCTGCCATGCAGGGGGACGCTGTCACAGCCCTCCCTTTAACAGGTGGCTACCCGGCCTCTCTTTAAAAACCTCCCTCCAAAGAAGGAAAAAAGCCACACCAAGTCTTTTGATTGGCAGTTCTGGGGGCGCTGCTGGCCTGGAAGCCCCCTCTCCTTGGATAGCACTGCTGTCTCAGCAAGAAGGTCACAAAATAGGGATTTTAGGAGCAGCCACCTAAATATCGGGGACATTTATGGCCATCTGGCATAGCCCCAAAAGTAGCCGATGGCTTCCATCTACGGAGGTGCCGAATTTGTTCCGGGTTTCAGTCTGAATTTTACAAGAGCCAAAGCTATTGCATAGCTAGCTAAAGAGACCCTTTAAAATTTGGACTGACCCTCAGAGTGGATTCACCGCTCCACGGAAAGGGAAATTACTCCTTGTGTAATTCCCCCTTGCTTGTCCATGGAAACCCAGTGGGTGACCTTAGGTATGTCACACACTCTCAGCCCCAGAAAACCCCACAGGGTTCGTTTACCCGCTTGCTTCCGAGTTCTAGTCTGAACTTTAAGAAACTATCCACCCATTTGAGGGAGCGGGGTTGAGTCCTTTTGAGAGATTCTCGGACATTCAGCACAAAATATGAGGTTGATATCTCACGCTGACATCAGTTTCAAACAGAAAACAATATAAAAATAGTTTTAACACAAAGCATGAAATATAAACTAAATTTTTTAAGATAAACTGGAATTAAAACACTAACTTACAACCTGACTAAACACTAACTTATTAAAACACAAAAGGACTCTAACCACCCTTAAACCAAACTATAACAAGAAAGAGAAAATAAGACAAAAATATATTATTCTACCACACCCAAGTACCGATACCCATATACACAAATTACTGCGTTGCTAGATTTCTTGTTGCTCAAAAGGCCCAGTTTCAAAAAATATCTTCAATTGGCTTGTCTTTTGAAACACAACATTAGTTGAAAAACTTTTTGTGTGTGTGTGTAAAAGAGAGTGAGACAGTTTTGCATAACGGTTTGAGTTTAGGACCTTGGAGATTAGAGTTCAATTTCTCAGTTAGCCACGGAAACCCATTGGGTGTGTCACACACTCTCAGCCCCAGAAAACCTCAGATAGGTTTGCCTTGGGGACACCATAAGTGGGAAAGAACTCAAAGGTGTACAACAATAACAACAACAACAACAAAAAAAACCACCCCTGATCCCAAGTTGGAAGGTTAGAGCATTGGATAGGGAACCCAGAGATTCGAACCCGTGTCCCTAGGCACCACTACGCCATCCGAATGTTTGCTACCGAGCAATAACACGTGCAGACAGCCCCCGAAGCAATGTGCTGGTGAAGACTGCTGAGAAAAACCTGAGAATGGGTAGCTTGCATATAGAACGGAGCAGGTATTCTGAGTCCGAACTTGAAAGGAGGTGCCAAGCCCAATTTGTGAGGGAGGGGGAGTCTTCAGCACCTTGGACCTCTCTGTTCAAGTTCAGACTCAAAGCTGGAGCAGATAACCCACCCCACTGACCAGGCCGCTGCCAATCAAAGTCGGTACCACTGGAAGGAAGGTGCCTCTTCCCACCTTCCCACCCCCAAACAGCCCCCGTGTTCCCAGGGCTGGATCCTATTGGCGGCTTCAGCCGCAGGAGAGTTGTGGAACCAATTGTTGCATCGCCAGTGGAGACTTATGCAATTCCATTGGAATCAATGGGACTCCTTTAGTCACCATTCAGGTCTCCAAACAGCTCCAAAAGGGGGCCTGAGATGGCTCCCTTAAAGTTCTGGCTTCCCAAAGGGGCCAAGATTTGGTGATCCCCCAAGCATCCTAGTGTGCTTGGGGGGCTACCACCGATCCCCAGCCTCAATAGGGGGAGCTGGGCTCAGGTGGCTTGAGACAGGGAGAGGGCATCCCCCTCCCCTGGTGTGGGCTTCCTCTGCCCTTGCTAACCTGTGGATCCGAGATGGAACCGTGCCAACCCACTTAGCTTTCCTGTCTTTCTCTGTTTTTCTGGAGGGACCCCCCACCCCACACATCCTCTAGGCCTCTCTCTGATGGCTTTGGCCAATCAATTTGGGGGAGGAAGGTGGACAGAGAGAGAGCTGGGGAGGGGGAGAAAGGTCCACACATCTCCTCTGCCTTCCTCCAAAAGGGATTGGAGACTCTTAAAGGAAAAACGCGAGCGGAATTTAAATCCGGCAGCGCAATGTGTGTGTGTGTGTCTGTGCGTGGAGAAAGAGGAGGCGGAGAGGCTGGGGGGGTCAGTAAAGGGGAGATTTCCTCCTCCTCTCCTCCTCCTCCTCCTCCTCCTCCTCCTCTGCGCCCCTTCCTTCTCTCCCCTTCTCCAAAAGCGCCGCTGCCAAGACAGCCGTGCGCAAGAGCGCAGAGGAAGCGCCGGCTTTGGCGCGCCCTTTGCGCGCAGCTGGAGAGGAAAGGATCCGGCCGTGGGGACCCACGGGGCTGTGGGGTGGCCCAGGAAGGGGGATTTCCTGCCTGGGAGGGTTAGGGGGCAGCTCTCGGGCGGGCAGGGAGAGCAAGAAGGAGGCGCAACGAAGGAAGCCCGGCGCGCCGCGAGGGTCCATGTTCCAATCCCAGGAGCGTCCCCTGCAGTGAAATGTTTCCTACCCGGGGACTCAAGAGTGGGGGGGGGAGTCCAACCTCTACATGGCCCCCTGGAGGAAATCTAACCTCTCCAAAGCAACCCACCTCCGCTACCTGTTCCACGCCCCCCCCTGCAGAAGAGAAGAGGTGGTCGCCAAAGCAGAGGGAAGAGGGAGGGGGATCTCTCCCGGGGAATCAGCTCTGCTCGCCTTGACATTTGGGGAAGGGGGGCCAAGTTGGTCCTTCCCCCAAATATGCCCCCTCCTTCCCCTAAACAGGCCCCCCCTTTCCCCTAAACAGGCCCCCTCCTTCCCTCTTTCCCCTCGGCTCTAGCTCCGCACCCCTTTTTCCCGCTGCGCCTCTCCCTCCCTCTCTCTCCTCCGCAGTTGAAGACCCTGCCTCACTTCCCTCGGCTCCCGCTTTGGGCAGCTGGCTCGGTCGACCTCGACGCCCCCTCCTCTCTGCCGACCCTCCGTCGTCCCCACAGACAACGCCGCCCGATTCCACCCTCGGCTTTAGCGGGGGCGTTTTCAGCACCCCCTTAACATCCCTGGTGGTAAACAACTCCCGGTGAACCCCTCCACGCCTCGGCCCCCGCAGAGCCTGCCCGAGAGGGGTCCTCGCCCCCAGCCCGCTCCCCGCCCCGGCCGGCGCCCACCTTCCAGCTCGTCCTCGGGGATCTCCACCGGGTGCTGCTCAGCCGCTAAGATGTTGGGGAGGGTGTAGATGCCCCGGTACATCAAGGCGGCGGTGACCGGGTGGAAAGGCATGGTGGCGGGTCGCGGGCAGCCGGGCTCTGGCCCCAAAGGTCATAGGCACAGCGAGCCCCTGGCGGCGGCGGCGGCGGCGGCGGGACCCCGAAGCAGGAACGCCTCTGAAATCCATGAGCTTGCCATAAATCAACTGGCAACACGAAGGCACAAAATTCCCATTGAATAGTCAGACACCCTAAGCTTCCACAGAAGAAACTGAAATGTCTTTGCAAATTATTTTACTTCCAACAGTTATATGGCTGCTGTTCATTCTTTAAAAGCAAAATAAAACAGAAAAACCGAGGTGCTTCACGGTACAAAAAAAAAAAACCCAGCTGTACAAATGCAATTACTAAAAAAGGTTTAAATCCACCGATCCACTTACTGAAAACCAGGGGTAACGGGCAGAGTTAACCATTAGCCAAACGAAGAGCAAAGCGCCTTGCATAAGCTAAACGGGGCTGCATTTGTATCCCTGTTCCTTCTGCAAGGCGCCATTTTAGAGAGAGAGGGGAGAAAGCAAGGGTATAAATAAAATGATGGATGAATTGATTAATTGGTTCCGACCAGAGTCTGGCAAAGTGACTTTGAGGACTCCGACTCCCACAATCCCCCAGCCGGCGTGGCCACCTGAGAATTACGGTAATTCTCATTGGAAACGCGTTTCGAAGCCCGGAGGACCAGCTCACTAGCCCACCTCGAGCCAAACGCAGCAACTGTGAGTCCAAAGGGCCACACTTTGACTCAAATGAACAGAGATGGAGTTCTCAAGCTGCTAGCAACCCCTAGCAAAGCTTTCTCCACCTTGGTAGAACCACAGAATTCCAGAGCTGGAAGAGACCCCAAGGGTCATCCAGCCCAACCCCATTCCACCACGCAGGAATCCAAAATCAAAGCAAAGCTGGTGAGACCCCTTCACTCACTGGCCACCCCTTTTCCCTCCTGTGTCTGTCTTAATCTTAGGTGGGAGGAAATGGGAGGAGGAGGAAGTAAAAATTGTACACCCTTACAATGTATGTTTTAAGTATTTTTAGGAAAGGCACCCTGGTCAAATTCTCAGAAGGAAAGATTTGTCTAGTCTACCTCATTGTTTTAGCTTAAACTGTTTAGCTTCTTACACATTGCCGTTTGGGAGCAGAAAGAGAGGGGGGAGGCTTTGCTTTATGGTGTGTTGGAAATTCGAAGAAAGGGTTAGGAAGAGACGTATTTATCCGTAAGTTTTTTGCCTGGTTAGAGATAACAGACAAACGCTGCTTTAATGCTTTAATGTAAGTAGGAATATTTCAGAGACTTGTGTGTAAGCAGAAGCGGCATTTCATTGTCTTTTTTTCCTGTTCTGCTTAAAGCCCACGGCCCCTCCTTCCTCCAAGTTCTCAGTTTGTAACCCCATAATTGCTGGTTTTCCAGAGAATGGAAGTTTTCTTTAGCCAAATGCCCGAGGATTCTGTTAGCGTGTCTGGCAGACAGAGTGAGGATTTCCCTTCCCTTTTTCGACAGAAGCGAAATCTTGTTTCTTAGTAAGTTCTTTCAAGTCCCAGAAGAAACAACAAACTGTAAACAGTGGAGTATGACGGATCTCCTATTGGAGTTGACCCTGCACTTCCAGCCCTAGGGTCACTATCATTCACCTTGCTTTTGTACCCCTAGGATTCTTCCCTGGATCTAGTACTCAGGCCTCAAGGTGACCACTATATCGGATAGGTGGCTATGTTACCTGGTGTGTCCTCAGAACATATAAATGAATTCATACATATTCTGAGAATGTATGTCTATCAGGGATCTTGTAAACTTTGGTAAATTGTAGTTGAGGCAAATTTGATTCACAAACTCCTATTCACACAGAAGTCTCTAAAAGGGGAATCTGATTGAGCATAAAGCAATCAAGATACACACAATAGTAGCAATGGGGAATGAACAGTGCAGTTGGCCCTCCACATCTGTGGGTTTCACTTTCCCCAATTTCGTTATTTGTGAGTTTCTCAAATCCCTGCACCCTCGCCTCAAGTGCTTATTTTCTAGGGGGAACCTTCCCTCTTGGCAGCTCCAATCAGGCTGTGCAGCCCTTTAAAAACCTGCCTCTAGTCCTCTTCCTCATCCACCAGCTGCTGCCTGATAGCTCACAGCCCAGTTTTTCAGCACCACAAACAGTTTCCCAGTGCCTGCCTCAAGGAAGGAGATGGACAAGAGAAAGGAAGTATTGGACAACCATGCTCACCTACCCCCTTTCCCTGATCTGGTTTGGACACTGGGTGCCTTCTTTTGGCACCGTGCCTCAGCCCCTTTTTTTCTATTTCTAATATATATATATATATATATATATATATAGTGGCTGATTGATCCATTATTTTAGGGATGGTGAATCTACTCTTGCTTTTTCTACTGTTCTTCCCACAGCTGCTCTTAGTTGCATGGGAGATCTCCTAGCACTGGTGCTCTGGCCATTTCCGCACTAGACTGTTATAGCGCTATTATTCCACATTCAACATCCTATGGAATCCTGGGGTTATATATATTATTATATGTACATATATATATATATATATAAGAGAGAGAGAGAGAGAGAGGGAGAGAGAGGGAGAGAATAGCATTACCCTGTTTTCTGGGGGTCTCGGGAGGGACACCGAAATAACCAAACAACAACACAATTTGGGGAAAATTAGCTTGGAGCACTGCTGGCAAAACGAGAGGCAGGGCAACTTAACAGGATCTTGTAACCCAATGTTTATGATGTCAGGCCTAGTCAAGAAGCAGAACGGTTTGAAAATACCAATTGTGACCTTTATTAAATACAGGCACACAATGTAAGCAACACACTCACACAAGTAACTATGGAAAATAAAGGTGTGAGATGATAGCGGGATTTTTAGAGGGATTGTTGATTCAGGTGATACGCCACCTGATCCTGGAGCCTGGAAAGATGATAGAGAGCGATGCTGGGGTTCAGTGGATCTCAGCACAGGGAGCTGAGGGGAAGCTCGCCAAGCAATGCGGCAGCAAGGCGGTCTGGAACTCGGGAGCGATCCAAGGAAGGTCTCAGAATCAGGGGTTTTTATAGGGTGAATTGTGACTGCAGGCTATGCCTTAGCTGGGGAAAATAATGAGTTTTGGGAGCGAGACAATGTCTCCGAAAGATCACAATTTAGCATGATGGAATCAGAGCCGAATTAATAATAGCGTAGCCAGCATGAAAATGCACAATGCTTAGTACAGCTTTTTCAAGTTGCCTGCTCGGGGCAGGGAGCCTTTTGTGAGTAGCGTGCATCCACAATGAGGTGTTTGCAGGGGAGGTCCCTGAAGCAGTGATCTGGCTATGTCTGGCTTGCCTGTATTGTTGGAGAATGCAAATGCCGAGCCTAGTTTCGTGCTTGTCCAGTGGCCTGACAAACACATGGAGCGGGGTGGTGGAAGAGAGCTGAATTATTGATGTCAAACTGATATTGGGTGCTATCTCCGGGTAGGCCTAGACCACAGTAACAATCCCCCCCGAAAATGGGCGATGTTGGGGACAATATCAGATATTTTCCAATTAAACATTTTAAACCAAATTTAGCGCCAAATAGAGGTCTACAGGCTCAGAAGTCGTATCACTCCTATGGGCAAAAGGCTTTTGCAATGTACGAGGGATTCCTGTCTAGTAAAAAGCATTCCTATCTAGTAAAACCTAAACTTAACCACATTCACACACACACAAACATCAATTTTAAAGCAATGGCAATTAAAGCAATAGCAATGGCAATCAATTAAAGCAATGGTAATAGCAAGAGCAATATCCCAAAATGTCCCGTCAATAGAGACCAGTTGGTGGTTGAGTAATGGCCATAAATGGCAAAATGCAAGAGTTCGTTGTAGTCTGGAAGCAATGATGTGCCTTCCAGTGAGGCATGGCTGCAGCAAAGTCCAAAAGCAAAGCGGCAGAGGTAACAAAATGTCCAAGGTTGCAGTCAAGCTAGTCAGCAAACACTAGCTCTTTGCAGGATGTGGCTTGCAAAGCAGCAAGTGGAATAGTCCAAATGGCAAATGCAGAAGTTCATGAAGCCAAAGGTTCGGCAAACAGTTCTCTAAATTCACTGTGGACTGGCAGGATCACTCCTTCTGGGGTCTCACAGCTGCGGCAGAGGACTCGGGTTGTCTCCTTGGGCCTGGCTCTCGGCTGGAGCGATGATGTTCAGCTTTCACACACACCCACGGTACCCGGGGCTGATGGTCTGGTCCGGGGGTCAATCTGGTTCTCTGGAGCCATCGACCTGTAGCTTATTGGTATGAGATTGACATGATTAGTAGCCAATGTAGATTATCAATCAAATCAATGGCACGGAGCCTACTGGGAGTTGGGTTCGAATTCTGAAACCTGGGATATGGGGATGTTGAGAGCGAGCTGGTTACAGCCAAAGGTGCCAAGGCAGAGGTTCTAACATAGGAGAGTGCAGGGGTGACTGCAACAGACCGTGGTCACCCTAATGTGCTAGTTGGTCTGACCAGACTTCAGGAGAAGTCGACCCTCCGCTCTAGTCATACCACTGGGCTAGATCGGGCCTGCAAAGCTCCAGGATCAGATGGACCACATGAGCAGGGAGCTTGTTTAAAACAATCACACATAAGATGCTGCTGCTGAGGCCCCATTTGCAATGGCATTGGTACACACATGCTCAGGTTTAACTAGGTTGGGCTCTGGTCTTGTTGTTGTTTGCCTCCTGCCTGGCAGTGGGGGCTCCCAAAATGGTGGAAAAGAAAGAATTAACCAAATCAGAGACAAGTGAGCATACTCTTGCTTGTTGCCAGAGCTCATGCTGACTCTCTCGGTGATTGGTCAGGATGGTTGGGCCCACGTACGCAAATGTCCTACTAACATATGCAAATTAGACACAATGCACCGGGGCCAGGTGTCTTGCCAATTGTGTGGGTCTCCGGCCCTTATGGGGCATCGGAGGCTAGATCTAAATTTAGGAATTCAAGACCGAATTGAAAAATGAGTGAAGTAGCAGCTCGGATCGTTCTCACCCTAACAATCAGAGCTCGCAAGCAGAAAGAGAAGAGAGGTCTCTAAAAGGCAGGAGTCATTCTGGGTATTAGACCGGGAGTCCAGAGTCAGACCTGGTTCCACTGAGAGGGTCGTGAGACCCCCATGTCTTGCCCTGTCGTCCCAGGATGCCATTGCACAAGGCCATCCCTCAGTGTGAGAGGTGGTTGGCGCCCCGGTCCAACTCGTGTCCCTTCCTCAGGCTGCCCGGGCAGACTCTCTAGTCCCGATCTACCTCACAGGAGGACCTCGGGACAGCCATCCCATAGGCCTTCTTGCAGAACAGTAAAAGGACAGAACTAACTAACAAACAAACTATCTAAGCAACACCAAACCAAGCAAACAGAACTATCTACATGGCGTGGCTATTTACAAGTACCGGGAGCTCAGAGGGGTCGCCACTCCACCTCTGCTCCACGAGGGCTGTTCAACCATTGTCGAATGCCTCGTAGGTGGACAAACGCCTCGGACAAATTAGTGTTTGGTACTTCCTTGTGACCTAAGGAAGTCTGCCAAATTACTGGGCGCACGTTGGGCTTTTTGGTACCTGGATCGTCCGGCTCGGGGATGACCACCGATGTGGGATCAACAGGCTGACCTTTCCATTCTGAATTAAGGTGAAGGCTGATATCTGACCCAAATGCCTCCTGAAATCGTGGTCGGATGGTGATCGAGAGACAGAGCCAAGGACTGCCTTGGCCCCTCTCAAAATCACTAGGGTTACAATAACGGTGCCACCAAACATGAAGACACACTGGCACCAAAGCAGCCATGAGGAGGGAAGGGCAGTAGCCAAAGACGCCTCCGAGTGTGTGCAAAGCAGGAGCATGGTCACTAACGGGACAGGGGCAGGAGCTTTAATGGCGGCACAGTGGTGCACTGCTGAAATCTCAGCTGGTCTCTGATCTAATTGTCATAGAAACTCATTCGCGTAGTCCACTGTGAGTCTGTTTCCCCGGAGAAAGCCGATGCCCAAAAGGCCATCGTCTTCTCCCTAGTTCTTGCAAGCCCACAACTGGAAACGGAACATTTCTATGGACATCGGGACATTAGTCCAAGCTCAGACTTGGTGAACCCCCCTCCGCCATATCCAGAAAGCTGGACATGCTCGGGTGTAGGTTCACCATGTCTAACCAATTTGGGGTGCAGCACATGCAGCACCAGAATCCACAAGAAGGGTGGCAGGAGTCTTTTCCCTCTTGGTCCCAATGCCTGCCTTCACCCAGAATCTTCCCCACTTGTCTGGCTTCAACTTAGCCACAACGTTGCGGGGGAGCTTCCTGGACTGAGGACACCCCTAGTCTTGCAGGTCCAAGGTCGGGTAGTATCCAGTTGGAGGAGGGCCGTTGGTCATGGTGCTGACCAGCTGTTTACTCCCTGCCTGAAGCTGCTTCTCTAATGCCTCAAGCAGTTCGGAGGTGGGACGCTTGTCGAATTGGCTCATGTCCAGCCCTAACTTCCTAAGCATGCCCCAGATTCTCACTC
>CAOLHI010006666.1:0-26320 GCA_948474755.1 Ctenosaura bakeri
AAAAATGAGTTTCTTTGTCAGAGGCTTTGTTATCTGAGGTATGCCTGTATATGAAAACTCAGCTTGGAGAAGAAACTATAAATAAATAATAGAGCACTGTTTTGCAAACAAAGTCCCAGATTCAGTCTCAGGCATCTCCCAAGTAAAAGAGGATAAAATAGCACATGATGGGAACTGCTACTTCCTGAAATTGTTATAGTGGCACTGTCAGAGTACCCAATATTTGGGTAGATAAATGCATGTCCTGTATAAGAGAGCTTCCTATGTTCCTAACTTTTTATTGATGAACTCATTATTTGTATTATAGAGAACACATGTCTTTGTTGAAGACTTTGATATGAACTGTTTTGCAGATTCCAGATTAACTACACAGAATATGACTGCAGGAGAAATGATGTTTGCTGGCCAGAGCTTTTTTACCCCTTGATGCCTGACTACACTGGTAAAAATACAGAGCTGTTTACATGTCATGCTTTCAGATGGTTTATTTAGAGCAGAGATGGGGAAAGTGTGGCTTCTTTAATCCTTCCCTCTTGGTTGAGTTGGCTAGGGCTGATGGGAGTCCTAGTTCAGCAACACTTGGAAGAAACCAACTTAAACGTTGAAGGAATTTGTAGGTGGTGGTTTAGATGGAGAGAGGTACTAATCAGAGGAACCATCTCTCCTTACATGAGCCCAGGCTGTAATTGTTGTGAGGTGATGAAGCAGTCATTATGTAGTATGAACTGTGACAAGTAGTACCTGTGGCTCTGAAACAACATGGCTTTAGACTTGAGAAGGAGAACCCATCTGTATGTAGCTTCCACATAGCTTGTTTATTTCAGCAAGTATTTTGCTGATTCTGTAGCTTCTGGGCTATTCTTTATGTCATTGTTTTTTTAATTGGTTTTCTGTCTATGACATCTTATGTTTTTAAATATTGAGTGCAGTCATGAGTGTTGGAAGAGCCTATAAATACTTTTAATAATTTATGTACCCACAAATGCACAAAGTTGTGTATATGTGGAGCTGGTGTTAACAGTGATAGCCTATCTGCCGCTTGTTCCTGCATTGTAAGCAAATAATGGCTGTGGATTTTCTGATTTACATGCATCTTTAGACACTGTGCTGCTTTAGCATCAATTATTCTAGGACTGGGACCAGGACCTGTATTTCTTCTTACATTCCAGTAAAGTACAAGAAACACAGTGTCCTCTTTTTCAACCTCTGTTTCATACTGTTTTTCAGGAGAATTATACTCCCACTCTCTTGCCAAAGGACTGATGCTGGTGTTTTTTATTCTAATTGGGGTGGTGCTAAGTGATCCTTGGAGGCGAATCTACCAAGCATGGAATAAGCCATGAGTTTCACCCAGAGCCAAGAGACATTTTGACAGTGCTTTTCTACACTTTTAATCAGTGGAACTTTTTAAAGAGTTTTATGGAAAGAAAAAAAATGCTTGTATTTTTATGTATATTTTTCTAAGGGTAAACAAACCTAAAATAAAAACATCATGGATTCACAAAACTACAGCAACGTTGTGTTTTTGTGAAAATGAACTCAGCTCGTTCTGGTTTTAAAGAGAAGGTACTATGATCTGGGTTTTGTGCCTGTCCCTTGAAGTTGTTTCTAGATTAATATGCCTTTATTGGAACGGGTACATTGACCATTAAACAACTTACACCTAGACTCCATACTTAAATTAGTTACAGAAAGCTTTGATTTCCCCCTTCCTTTCACTGTACTTTTGACTCCATCCTCCCAGCCTGCACCAGTCAAGGTTGCCTGGAGCAATGTGGTGGTCCCTGCCAAGTTTTCAGTGGCCACACAGTTTAGTGGTGTTCCCTGGCACCTTGGGAAAAAAATAATAATAATTGTGGCCTCCTAGATCAGATAGCCTGAGAGGTACACTGGCTAAAGATTGGGGGCAAACTGAATCATGTTAGCGTCCCAGACGCTGCTGCCTGCAGAGAATCTGATGTGATCAGAATCATAGAATCATAGAAATATAGAATTGGAAGAGACCCCAGGGGCCATCCAGTCCAACCCCCTGCCATGCAGGAACACCCTCAAAGCAATCCCTTGGACAGATGGCCATCCAGCCTCTGCTTAAAAACCTCCAAGGAAGGAAGAGACTCCACCACACTCCATGGAGGCAGCAGATTCCACTGCCGGACAGCCCTGACTGCAAGCAGTTCTTCCTGAGGTTCAGGTGGAATCTCCTTTCCTGCAGCTTGAATCCATTGCTCCTTGTCCTGGTCTCTGGAGCAGCTGAAAACAAGCCCTCTCCTTCCTCTATAGAATCATAGAAATAGAATCATGAATCATAGAAATAGATTTATAAAAGGGACCAAGAGACTGGCTGGGAAAAGTTAATTTTTGGAGCAGGCCTCCTAGAAGCCCCCTGGTCCCAGAGCCTGGTCAGCGCACCCCCCTCTTCCAGAAATCCGAGCTGTCTCCTGGGGGACGAGAAAGAAGCAAGACCTGGCCTTCCTCCCCGCTGGCTCTCCCTCCCCTTCTCCCTCCTCTGGCTATGGAGATGCGGTGGGAAAGAGATCCCGGGGAGGGCGCATCCTCGCCTTCTTTGACGACCAACGAGAGCGGCGCCCGGCGGGGCCTTTTGTTGTGTCCTCCCCCTCCCCCAAAGCCGGAAATCTGTGGGTTGCGTCGCTCTAGCCCTCCCCAAACTCCACGCCTCCCCGGCCGGTCTGTCAAAGCCGAACCGGAAGCCGCTGGCTCTCGGAGGCGGGCGTTGTCTCCATCCCTCTCTCCATGGCGAGTCCGCCCGCCGGCAGCGCCAGGTTAGCCCCAGCAGCAGCAGCAGCAGAAGGAGGAGGGCGACGACGAGGCGAACGTGGCGCCGCGGGGACTGGTGCCGCCGCCGCCTGGCTGCTCCGCTCCCCCTGCCCTCCCGGAGGCGTCCGGCTCGGTTGGTTCCCGCGGCCATGGGCTGCCCGTTCCGTAGCGAGACCATGTGCCTGGCGCAGCTTTTTCTCCAGGCCGGCTCGGCCTATGAGTGCCTCAGCGCCCTGGGCGAACGCGGCCTGGCCCACTTCAGAGATGTGAGTACCGGCGGCCCAGGGCAGGCGGCGGTTCGCTCGCTCGGTGGTTTTAGGCCATTTCCGCACTAGCCTGTTACAGTGCGATGATTCCACTTTCAGCATCCTATGGAATCCTGGGGTTTGCCGTTTAAGGCGACTTTGGCCATTTCCGCACTAGACTGTTAGAGTGCTATTATTCCACTTTCAACCTCCGGTGGGATTCTGGGATGTGTAGTTCACTGAGGCCCAAGAGCTCTCTGGCTGAGAATTGTAAAGGCCCCTCCCTACACTGCAAACCCCAGGATTCCATAGGAGATTGAAAGTGGAATGATAGCACTAGAACAGAGTAGTGTGGAAATGATTTTGAGGCCCCTCCCTAAACTGCAAAGCCCAGGATTCCATAGGATGTTCTAAGTGGACTAATTGCGCTATAACAGGCTAGTCCGGAAACAGCCTTGGTTGGTTTTCTTGTTCTCTTAATGAATGGTATATCTGGCTGTATCCCTTGCTTGGATCGGGCTCAGAAGCAACATACTGACCCTGTAGGTCATTAGAAAGCCAGTTGCAGTGTTGGACTAGTACCTCAAAGTGGAAGTTGTTTTGAACGATGACATCCAGAATCCCCCACCTGGTACGGTCACTTGCCAAGCCCGCAGGGGTGTGGTGGAAGATGTCGTCCGAAAGCAACTTCTGCAAGTTCTGCTGAGGTCTTGGGGGCAAGTCTTTGAAGTTTTGCCTGGCCATGAGACATGCATTAGGTTACATGGGGCCCTGAGCACCACCTGTCAGCCTCATCTTCCTCACAGGGTGGGTGTGGGGATGAAAGTGGAATAGGGATCTAGATCGGTGCTCCAGTGTTATGCATGAGCCTTGGATTCAGTCCGAGGATCTTCACTTTGGAGGGGGGGGCGGTAGCTCAGGGATAACTTAAGTGGTGTGCGTGCAGAAGATCCCAAAGCGTCAGCAGTCCCAAAGAAGATCCCAAAGCATCAGCAGTCCCAAAGAAGATCCCAAAGCATCAGCAGTCCCAAAGAAGATCCCAAAGCATCAGCAGTCCCAAAGAAGATCCCAAAGCATCAGCAGTCCCAAAGAAGATCCCAAAGCGTCAGCCGTCCCAGAGAAGATCCCAAAGTATCAGCCGTCCCAAAGAAGATCCCAAAGCATCAGCAGTCCCAAAGAAGATCCCAAAGCATCAGCCGTCCCAAAGAAGATCCCAAAGCATCAGCAGTCCCAGCATCAGCAGTTTCAAAGGGGATCTGGCAGTAAGACTGAAAGACCCTTCCTTGCAACATCATTGAGTCTCTGTTAAAGAGAGTAGACAATGCTGATGAGAGAAATGTAGCTCCGTGAGAAGGCACAAAGTTGGTGTGTAGAAGTTCCTTGGTATCTGTTTGTCTGCAATCCTGGAGACTTGCCCCTAGTCACTGTAGTCAGTAAGAATATTGAACTAGACCAGTGGTCTGACTCTGTATGTTGCAGGTTCCTGTGTTCCTAACAGCATACAAAACCTTGAACTTCCTGGAGCCAATGCAGGCTATCCATTTAATAAAACAGCCCTTGCATGCTGGCATATAAGGGTCAAAAACTTGTTAGTTCCAACTAGAATAAAATAATTGGATTAATAGAAACCTCGTAAATCAATGCTTATATAAATTCAAGAGATTCAGTGGGCCTACTCTAATTAGGACTAGCAGTTGCATTTAGGCTCACACATATGAATAAGGAAATGAACAAACTGAGAAAATGTACTTTGCACAGAAGCATTGGTATGGCTTAACCCTTTGTATTTACAGTAAGTAGAAATTACCTGCACAGCAGTAGGTACTGAGTCTTCGCCCTTGGTCCTACTTCTGCTGTTTAGACATAGATTGTTGGGCAATAGTAAACAGCATCAGTTAGTGTACATTAGCTATTGCCCTATTATCCATTTCTACTCTACTTTAAGGGTATATTTCCAGGTCATGTACTTGGAAGTAAGTCCTATTTGAAATAAGGATAAATGTTGGTACATTGAATATGTTTCAGTTTTGGTTAGGACCCAGTTTATTGATCTGCTAGGTCCATGAACTTGTAAATCCAGCCAGCATCTAAAATGTATACTTTTGTTCTAGCAAAGTTGATAGGTTCAACAAATGGCAAAATATCTGTTAGTATATATTTGTGTTATGTAATCAGATATTTTGTGGAAACTGACTGTGGTTTGCTGTTATGTGTGTTACTATGAGGACCTACAAAAGACTCTCATGTCTTAATTATGTCCTCTTTCTGGATCTTTCTGATGCTCTTTTGTGCAATGTTGTTTGCATTGCTTATTTTGGAATGGCTGAGGTCCAGAATGTGTCCAAGTTAACAAATTTAGTTTGAGTGAGAGGCTTAGAGTCTCCTTATTATATTTCTTTCTTTGTTTTATGCTTCAGTCATTCCTGCCCTTCCTGTAGAATCTGTTTCCTGTTTTGAGTTCTAAATAGGGTATGGAATTATACTTCTGGCATTTAAGAAAGATAATTCACATATTTAATCTGGGATGTGCCTATTAACACTGAGATATTACTCAATGCTTGCTTTACATTATTGTTCCTGAAATTTCACAATATGTATGCAGAATCTCCTTTCTCACTCAAACATCAAGCTCTCTTGATGTTCTAGGGAGGTTTGTTGTTTGAACTAATTTATAGTATTTGATGCTAGTCTCCCATCCAAGTACTAACCAGGGTTGACCTTGCTTAGCTTCCAAGATCAGATAGGTTCCAGTGCCTTTAAGATTTTTAGGAACTAAGAATTCCATGAACTATGTAAGCCACATTTTCCATCTTTCTAGCTTAATCCAAGCATCAGTGTGTTCCAGAGGAAATATGTGAGCGAAGTGAAGAAGTGCGAGGAAATGGAAAGGATACTAGGTAAGCTTGAGGAGTGTGGGGTGGCTTGCTACTGTTTCATGTTGTGTTAAGCACTTGGTGAAGGAAGGGAATCATCTATGGATTTCCCTAGCAAAAGGGAAGTTTCATTTCAGGGCAGTTTCATATTTGCCTTTCTTCTTATAGTGAAATACTTCCATGAAACTGAGCCAGGTGGGAGGGAGAGACTGGCTGATCCAAGAGTGCTGAGGTTATACCCTGTGCAGCTGTAAGGTACAGCTGAGGTTCAGGACCAATTCTTGATGCACAAAGGCTCACATGGCGCAGCTTTCATGCTTTGTTCACCTTTCAAGCAATCTTACCTACCCACCCCCTCTTCCTTGAGTTGGGTCCCTTTCTGAGTAACAGGATAAGCCTATTAACATACAGTGCGACTGGAAGAAATTCCCCAGCTCTACTGAAAACTTTGTTCTGTGTTAATAACTGCATCCTCGTGCTTCTAAGATTCAGGATTAATTGTAACATAGTTGAGAACTATATGTATTTGAATTTTTTTGGCCAGGTGACAATATATTGTGCTAATGTTGTGGACGTCTTATAGTCAAGTTATTTAATTGCTAGGTGCATGAATTCCTCCACTACATCCAGATCAGATTACAGTGATGTCTCAGTGTGGGATAGTCCTTCGGTGAGAAAGTTCAGTTTGGGCCCCAAAACATTTTGTCAGGAGATGTGTAAACATATAAAGCAAAATACAATCTAAAAAAAAATCAACTGGCAGCATGTAAGAGGAGCACAAAACCAGTTCATCTAGGAGTAAAGGTGGTTTTCAGACAGAGCTGTTCTCAAGGGCATCTTGAGGGTTGAAAAATGCTTTTGATTTCTCAAAAAAAAATTCATAAAAATATCGCTTGGGTTTAATTCCTCAAATTTTTTTTTTTTCCTTTTTTCTGCTTATACCAGGATACCTGGTGCAGGAAATTAAAAAAAGCATTCCTCTTCCAGAAGGAACTGTTACCCCTGCTGCCCCCCTCTTAAGCAGATGTTGGAAATCCAGGTAAAGAACTTTTTTTCTCTTTACCCTTAGGCAGTAAGCTCTCAGGGATTCCCTGCCTCAAAAGGAAGCACAGGCAATGTGGCATAGGTGGTTTAGTGGTTTTAACTACATGCAGCCCACCAAGATTTTTGCTCCCTAGGCTCCTTCAGACCTCAGTGTTGGAGGGGGAAAAGTCTGGAACAGCAGTTCCCTTAAAAAAAAGATATAGTAGATTTCTGTTTTTGTTTGAGGGGACTGATGCAGTTACAGCAGGTCCTTAGAGCCAAAAATTCAGGGGGGAAAAAAAATATGGAAAATGGCTAAATAAAGTGATGCTGTCCTGCAGTGTGCCCGTTTTCCTTGTGCATGGGGACTACAGATGGAGTAGTACATAAATCACTATTTTACCTAAGCCAGTACGTAAATCATGGACTGAGTGTGATAATGACAACCACTCCCTTACTGTTATTCTTTGCTAATGTTTAGTACTCAGAATGCATTGTTTTTCTCTTTTATAGGAGCAGTTGCAGAAGCTGGAGGTGGAATTGAGAGAAGTAACTAAAAACAAAGAAAAACTGAAGAAAAACCTCCTTGAGTTGACAGAGTACACCCACATGCTGCGGGTTACCCAGTCCTTTGTCAGAAGAACCGTTGAGGTACTGCATATGTTGTCCCAGCCTAGTTCTGAACCTTTTAAATCAGGATGGGAAAAAAGGTAGGCTTTGAGCCACTGGCTACTGTCCAGTGACATGCCTAGTGCCTGATAGTGTCCGGATTCTTGGAAAGAATGTTGGCCTGTTTGGACCTTGTTCTGCTTTTGCAAGGTGCCAAATTGGGTTAGATCCAAAGTGCCATTGGATCCAGATTTAGTCATACCTCTAGCAGACCCATTTAAAGCAGGGAACTCATGTAAATCTTAGTTCTCATTGGTTACATTAGGTCTGAATAGAAGAAAGTGTATAACATTAATGTCATGTGTTTCGAATGTTTGCTTGTAATCTGTGTTCTTTTGTGAATTGGCACAACTAGAATATTCTAAACTCTTTTAAAATTTTGTTATTAGATTGAATCCTGTTTACAGACCAATTATGAAGAATTCCCAACCTTAGAAAGTGAACCCTTGGCGGACTACAGCTGTATGCACAGGCTTGGGGCCAAATTAGGGTAAGTAGTGAACGTTGGATATTTAATAGCACTGCTAAGTGGACAGTCAGCAACACCTGGTTACTATTCAAAATGTTATTCTGGTTGTCTCACATTTGAAAGAGAAGTTTGGATGTATTTGATTAAATATGTATATATAGAGGATACCTGTTAGGGACACACAAGTTCATATACTGCTAAATTATTACTTTTTCCCTTCTGGTGAGGGTGGCAGTGCGCATCAATCCTATTTTATTTAGGTGGGGGGGTGTAGCTTGCATGCATAAAGTAGATGTTTAATGTGCAATCCTAAATATGTTTATTTAGAGATAAAGGTCATGGATTTCATTAGAATTTACTCCTTAGTAAGTGTGGAAGAATTGTAGTCCATATTTCTTTCAAAACATGAAACTGACAGTATTTCACTGAATAAGAAAAGTAATATATTAAATCTGCATGGTAAAGTCTACGTGCTAAAAATTCTGCTTGTTTCTGTTGTAAATGGTGGGATGAATTCATTAAATGGATATAAACTGTTTAATTTTTGTGGTTCCAGTGGTATTGGTGCCCACTGTTGGCTGAAACATCTTAGTTTGCAAATTGTCTGTGAATATCTGGTCTCTCTTGTGATTTTGGTTTGTAATCATAAGAAATTTAGTCGTATAGGACAATTTGTCTTTTTTTAATGTAGATTTATATCTGGCTTAGTTCATCGAGCAAAAATTGAAGCCTTTGAAAAAATGCTCTGGAGAGTCTGCAAAGGATATACAATTGTTTCTTATTCAGAACTGGAGGAATGTTTACAGGATCCAGATACAGTGAGTAACCATGATAGATAAATAATAATGTATTTCTGAAATTTTGTGCTGGATCAGTGTTCTGCATTTAAACTGAGCATCTGCACATAAAGTAGAATTTCCATGGATGTGTGTACAGAGGATTGCATTCAGGGTAAGCTAGTCACACTTAGATTCCATTGAAATAATGAAAAATAAATAAAAATCAAATAAAAATGAAAAGGTTATTGACTACTAACTTAACTTCATTAATTCCAGTGAGACTTAAATACAGCTAACTTGTTCTGGATCTGAACCATTATTCTTAGCAATGTTTCCCTCATTCCCATTTAAACATGGCTTCAAGCCTGGATGTTATACCATAATTCAAAGTATGTTTGTGTTAAGATGTGCATCTTTAAAAGCAAACCATGATTAAAATTATGATCATTTGATGGGAGACTGCCAGCCAGGTGCGTCAGGCTGTATTTCAGAGGAAGGAACTAGCAAAACCACTTCTGAGTATTCCTTGCCCAAGAAAATGGGGTTGCCATAAGTCAGCAGGCAGTTTGAAGGTGCACAAACAAAATCAGGATGGAAAGTTTCTGAACTTTTTCTTGTAGCCACATAGAGGAAGAAAGGAGCATGTGAACTGATAGTCTACTGTGGTTTACTGATGTCACTATAAACTGTAGTTTATTGTAACATTGGCATGCAGCTACTGACTGATGAACAGGTTTACTTTGTGTCTCCCCGGATGCACCTTCAGGGGAGCAGGGCATAGCTCAACAAGGTAAATCGTGGTTTTGCTATTCATTAGGGATGTTCTGTTTGCCACACACTGCATGTATTTCCTTTGTTTTTGTCTCTTTAGTGAGCATCCCCTTTAAAAACTGTTTTTTAAAAAATAGCATATTGGTTCTGTATAAATGGTTAGCAGATCCCTGATGTCATTGAATTGTAAACCAAAGTTGAATCAACAATTTGACGTTCACTTTTCAGGGAGAACCTACCAAGTGGTTTGTTTTTTAATATCCTATTGGGGTGAACAGATAGGCCAAAAAGTTAAGAAGATATGTGACTGGTAAGGATTGATTGTACAGTTCATATTTGCTAATATTCTTCTGCATTTTACATTTTACTTTTGTTACAAATTGAACTGAAAGGTCTTGAACTGCAAGGGGCCTCTTCTAGTTTGACACTTTATTGGAAGAGTTCAAAAACCAATAAAAAGAGAAGAAACCATCAACATTCCAATGACAGAAATTTATTTTTCTCTGATTTTCCATAGTGTTAACTAGGCATAAAACATTCATTCTCATAAGAAGGACTGAGAGAGGGATATCAAGACCAGACATTTCAATGACCACATAGTATACATTGCCTTATATAAAGGTCTTTCTTTTACGTATTTTTTTAGAAATAATTTTGGGGTAAAAATATATGGAGTCCTTGTTTGAAATATTTTGTTTATCATTCTAGAAGAAAAATGTTCCATAATCAAGGTTTTTGAATTTTTTTTTTCAGTTTTCAGTTTTTCCAGGAAAGAGATGCTGTGGAAAAAGATGGTAGGGGGAACTCTGCTTTCTCCAGCTGTTTCCTTTCTCTGCATAAATTTCAGCATCATGTATGTTTTCAGAAAATAGTCTTTCCCTACTGCATAGGACAGTTTGTAATGTTATTACTCCCTCATTAAACTTCCAAGGAACTTCAATGTTTCCCAGGGTGCAGTTTGAAAGCCACTGCAACTCATTTATTGCTTCACCTCTGTATCCAGAACTGTTAGGTTTTTTTCCCCCTGTGCATGGCAACATTCATGTTTCATCAAATGTAGCTTACATTTTACAGCCCTACTTTTTCTTCCTTTGTTTGACCCTTTCATATTAATATCTTTATATTTTTGGGCAGCTACCATTGTCACGTTTACCCTTATCCCAGCAATTCTGAAGAGCGCCGGACTGTTATGGAGGGACTCCAGGTTCGCATTCAAGATCTTCACATTGTGAGTAGAATTATGCTGGTGTTTTTTTTTTTCCTAATTGGGAGGCACAGAAGGCTGTTCAGTATTCACCTGGAAGACTGTTAACACAAGTTATCATGCTGAGTGAATGTTCAAGAGAAAAAGATGCAAATAGCTTTCACTCATATGTGCTGTCATATAAACATGGGATGGCCAGTTTCTGTAGTCTTTGTGAGAGTACTTTTATTTTCTGTGTAGTCTTTGAAGTGTATGCACTATGTTTATCAAGGGCATAACATTATATGTAAATATGTACCTGCAAAATGCAAAACAAAGCAAAAAACAGATGTGGAGTCCGTATTTCTTACAATGTGAAAAAACTTTCAGAAAACTTTTTCAGATGAAGTTGCTTGTGGAACTAGCAGTTGGCCATCCCCAGTATAAATAACTGAAAGACCCACTTGATTATTTATGCTGGAGCAGAGAAGGGGACCTATGGCTAGTTTGTGTGATCTTGATCCTTTTGTTGGTAGGAAGGACATGCTATATGTATACTATTTAATCTTCTCATATCTTAAAATAACATCCACAAAGGTGCTGCATAAAACTGAAGATTATTTACGGCAAGTTCTAGCCAAAGCTTCTGAATCAATATACACCTGGGATGTCCAAGTGAAGAAGATGAAAGCAATTTATCATGTGCTGAACCTCTGCAGCTTCGATGTCACCAACAAATGCTTAATTGCTGAGGTCTGGTGCCCAGTGTCTGACCTGCCAAACATGCGCCGAGCCCTTGACGAAGGATCTGTAAGTCATTTAATTCTCCTGGGAGTGAGAAAATTTGAGAATTTCAGTAAGACTGTTAAATCATTCCTTTTTATAATTAGAGATGAGTGGGCTGTATGTGTTCTAGTAACTAATTAAGGTTGAATCTTGGGATCTAGTGAAGAAGGTTGACTGTAGACCATTGGGTTTCATTGGGTGGGTCAATGAAGGGTGTGGGGACAGTGTAGAAGTAAGATTTTTAGTTTTCTGGCCCACAAAATACACTGCAAATAGCAATAGAGGTCACCATTGTTTAATTCTGTAACCAGAGAGAAAGTGGAGCATCTGTTCCCTCATTCATGAACACGATACCAACGAAAGAAACACCTCCAACATTGATACGCACCAATAAATTTACCTCTGGATTCCAGAACATTGTTGATGCTTATGGGATTGGGAGCTACAGGGAAGTAAATCCAGGTGGGTAGTTCAAAGATTGAAAAATATTGATTGAGAAGTAGGATTTAGTTTGATCCCATGAGAGTCAGAAATAGAGAACTGGGAATGTAACACAATGCTGGGCAGGGATCTGTTGTCTTTGATGTGAATGGACTCATTTTCCAGATTGGCCTGCTGGTTGCTTAAAAGAGTATGCAGGTGGACTTTGACAAACTGGCATTGTGACACATTAATGTGCACATACCTAAACCAGTGTATACATTTTCTGCTTTATTTGCTTCCACATACTTTTCTCAGTTAGCCACAGTTTCTTGAGACTGCAAGGGGAAGCTTCTGGGAAAGGATCGTAACATTTCTCATTTCCCATGCTGGTTTCACTGCTTGCTGGAAACCACCCCTACCTGAGAACTTCCTGTTCCGTGCTGTCCTAGTTGACTTCATCACTGTGTGGCGAGAACCAATAGTACAGGCAGATTATAGAGAATTTTGAGACTGTACATGGTGGTTGCTATACAGCAGTGGTTGTGATACAGCAGAAATCTTGTCCCTCTAATTTTACAGCTTTGTTCACCATTGTCACCTTCCCCTTCTTATTTGCTGTAATGTTTGGAGACTGTGGGCATGGCTTCTTAATGTTCCTGTTTGCATTGTTCCTGGTATTGTTTGAAAAACATCCTAAACTTCAGCGATCACAAAATGAGGTAAGGAGGGACCTGGCTTTTTCTCACTTTGGTATAAAGAGGGATGAACTCCCATTAACTCTTGGAGAAGCAGATATCAGGTGCTAGCACATTATTGTCCTAGGCTCCAGAACCCCAGCTCTAGAACCTCTGGCTCTACCCCTTATTCTTGCTTGCTTTTCATCCTGGACAAAAATGGATATCCCTTCCCAGACTAGTCCATTCTTCCCAACAGTCGCTTTGTTTTTATGCCTGTTATGCAGAATATTGAAGTGGATGGGCATGAGGGAGAGGACCTTTTGGTGGTGGTCTCTTCCTTGAACTTAATGTCAATTGATATATCAGGCCTTTAAGGTGGGCCTAAAGACCCATTTGTTCACTCTCGTTGTCTCCTAAAGCAGTAGATCTATTGCTTATCTGATGAGGTCTTGGCTATGATTCATTTATTAGATTTGGACTCACCACTGAATCCTCAATAAGAAGGATATCTGGTCGAATCTGGCAGAACAGTATTTTCATGCATAGAACATTTTTGTCCTTATTTAACCTCTCATGCACTAGGATTAAAACACACACACTCTTTCATTGAATTAGTTCTGGGATACTTTCTGACCCTATTGAATTCTAGTTAGTAGTTAGTTAGTAGTTGGGCTGTTTAATGGTGAGGTTTAATGTACACTTGTACTTCCTGAATCCACTGAGAATTACATTATCCCACCTCAGTGAAGCCAGAGTACTGACAGCCAGAGTGTAGTTGACTGTGGTAGGCAACAGTGTTGAAGATTGCCTGTTCTGTAAGTCTAGCTCTGTCTGGCTTCTGCAACAAAACGTGATTCTGGAAGGCTAAAATATTCTGTCCTGGAGCATGATGGCTAAGAAGAAGTTGCTCCTCTTTTTGCTGGTTCATTTGAATGTTGCACATGGTATGTATCTTAACCGGAAGACAGATCAAAATTTTATGTGTTCTGTGTTTATAAGAAGGATCTTGTCTTTGACCTTGTCCTTTTTAATCTTCACAGATCATGAAAATGTTTTTCCAAGGCCGATACATCATTTTGCTGATGGGATTATTTTCTGTGTATACTGGTCTGATCTACAATGATTGTTTTTCAAAGTCTTTCACTATGTTTGGCTCCAGCTGGAATATTTCACAAATGAACTGGCAGTGAGTGGTTTCCATGTAATAATAAAACAAATTGCTGTGTTCACATAGGAAACTGTTAATTCTCCCCACAAGCGCAGCAACCTTTCCTCTCATAGTGCATATTTTCCTCACTGTAAGGGTTCATCAAATATGCATCTAGTGCCAGGCACAATCATGATTTAATTTTTATTGTTTTAACTTCCTTCCAAGTACCATTTATATGCATGCAAAATAATAAATGACATACTGGAAGACAAATACTGGGCATTAAAATGGATTGAGACTGAGAGGGAAGGAAAGGAGAAAAGTTCATTGGGCAACATTATTTACAGGCTTTACAGTATAACGGTCTTAAAGTGGAATGGTGCAATTTGCTGATGTATTTAACTTCTTAGTTGGTTCCAAATAATGAATGATGGACCAGTGTAGTTACTTATAAATGTTGTGTATTTTATTTCCCCTGTGGGTGTACTAATCTGTCATTTTACTCTATGGTATATTTCAATTGCTTGGAATATTTTTAGTAGGATGTCAACTAGCAAAATAACCCATTGATAGCAACAAGGTCTGTGTTCATGCCATAATTCTTTTATGTGTATTTTTTAAAAAATTGTTCTACAGAAATGAGGATTTGCACAATAATCAGTATTTGACACTGGATCCAAATGTGACAGGAGTGTTCAGAGGAGCTTATCCTTTTGGCATAGATCCGGTTAGTATTCTTCCCTGATGATGAGCCTATGGAGGAGACTTGGAAACTTTATGGAGCTTAATAATGGGTCCAGTAGCTTTACAGTTTGACTGTTGATAACACTTACAATTTATGAGGGTCTTCCAGTATATTTGGCTGCTAGTTTTGAAAGGGAGTCTGTTAAAATCTCCTTTCTCAGCAGCCAGACAATTGCCAAAAAGGCCCACCTGAGATTCTAGATATATTATAAAGTCTGGCTATGGCTAGAGAATTCTTCTTAAACAGAATATTAATATGTTGCTCCTTCCAAAATAGCTGCTTTGAATTTATAGCCCAAGAATCCTACTTTTGTCATTCTTTTTTTAATGACTTTTTTGGCAAATTGAGGTGTCCTGGTTTAAAACCTCACATTTAGACAGAGGGGCCAAATAATGTTTGTCCTTGCTTGCAGTATTTATGCATTCCCTCTGGTGCTGCTGTCTCTAAGTTAGGTTGTCAGTTAAATACGGTTTTATTCTCTGTTTTATAATAAATGTTCACTGAAAAGAGTTGATTTTAGGAATCTGATGTTTACCGTTTGATTCAGAATTTCTGTAGAGACATGTTATTATTAGATTCTCTGGTTGCTCAGGCTGGGTCAGTACGCTCAGAAATTGTGGGGTATGTGGCAGTGTTTTGTGTTTTTCTTTCTATCTCCAGATTTGGAATCTAGCAAGCAATCGTCTCAGTTTCTTAAATTCCTTCAAAATGAAAATGTCTATAATTATCGGAGTAATTCACATGACATTTGGAGTAGTCTTAGGGGGATTTAACCACTTGTAAGTATGAGACTTGGGAGTAAAGTTGTGATGATTCTTTTGAGTAACTTTGATTTCTGTTTGAAGTGGAAAGGGTTTCGTATAACTGCATAAGTTTAGCTTGGTTTGTTCAGACTAATAAATAAGCTCATCTAGCATTCAAGGCCTGGCCCAGCCAATTAGGAGCCTTGTATGTGGCCTCATTGTGTTTTCCCCAACCTCAGTTTCCTACTAAAGTATCTGTGGTGTGGCTACAAAATAACAAGGAATCCTTCTTTCCCTCCTTCCTTAGTCCTGGAAGTAGCAAGGGCAGTGGCAGCAATTAGGAAGTGGGCTGTTGGACATACCTTCATGAAGACAGCTATTGATTCAGTAAATGAGTCAGCTTGGTTCTTGTTAGAATATTATACACATTATATATTTATTTCTCCATGAATTTTCTATCTAAAACTGATATCTGTTCCCGATTACCAAACTAACCCACATCTCCTTTTGTTATTCCTTCAGGCATTTCAGGAAGAAGTATAATATTTATTTAGTGTTCATTCCTCAACTTCTGTTTATGCTATCTATCTTTGGATACCTTGTATTTATGATCATCTATAAATGGCTGGCTTACAGTGCTGAAAACTCCAGGTCAGCTCCAAGCATCCTGATTGAGTTCATTAACATGTTCCTGTTGACTGGTAGCAGAACAGCAGACACCTTCATTTTCCCAGGACAGGTTGGTAATACTTATAACTCAAAAGCAATAATAGAATTCATAATTCCCTACCCTTGCCTATCTCATATCTTATAGTTTGGTCTTTCCCAAAGAGGAAAACTAAAGCAAATCGCAGCTAGCCAGCGCATAAATCTTTCTAGTTGGAATAAATGTGTCATCTCTATTGATGGCTCATGAAAATGTACAGAACTCTGCAGTTTGTGGTAGATGTGACCTAGGACTCCCAATGTTTTCTGGTTAGAGCATTTAGATGTTCCACATGGTTAAGACATTTGGAAATGGATGACCATTCTAGGGCCAGGTTGGCTATCTCAAGGGAAAACATTGAGGGCAGGTGCAGACATTAAAAAATATCTTCCTGGAAGTCAAAAATAAAGAAAGCTTTGTCAGCTCCTCTGCAAAGTCAGAAAGGAAGCAGTTAAAATGTCTTGGATCTGGATTCTTCTTTCATCCTCCTGAGGCCAGTTCTCGTCATAGCCAAGGCAGAGATTAAACTACCAACAGTAAGGGGTGAGGAAGGGGCAGGATTCCTTCTCTTTGCCAACCCAGAATGCACCTTCATGGCCATTATTCAGTGCCACATTGGATAATAAGCCAATTGGAATTCAGATTTGAAGGACAAATGTTATTTCCTACCTGTCTATCCTTGGGCAGTGATGGGATGAAATCAGTGGGTTTTAATGACTCCTCTTCCTCAACCCAGAATGCACCTTTATGGTAAGTACCCAAGGTGGCATTTTAAGTGTGTGTGAGAAAAATGTGAATGCTCCTTTAGAGGCAATTGGTTAAATTTTTGTCTTGCTTTAGTTGCTTTCAATATGAAACACATTTTTTTTGTTTCTTCCCTTTTGAAACAGATGATTGTACAGAAAATTCTAGTAGCTGTTGCTGTGGTATCAGTTCCTGTGCTGCTTTTTGGAAAACCACTTTATTTGTACTGGCTGAATAATGGTGGCCAAGGGATTGGAGCTTACAGAGTATGTATCAGAAAGAACTATGTATGGTGGCATATGTATACTTGATGGCCCAAACCTTCCACTAATGTACTATGAAAAGTACATTTTTTATGTTTTTCCTCTTCCAGAAAGGTTACCGGTTAGTACGAAGACAAAGTGAAGAAGAGATTGCTCTGTTGATAACTCATGATATTGAAGATGGAAGCAGCTCTTTGGATATCAGACACAAAGATGGGGAAAAAAGAGGAGGTGAGTACACATATGTGCATGTATTATTTCCACCACCACCCCCAGCCATGGCCTAGAGCAGCCGTTCTCAACTTTTGATCCTCCAGCTGTTCTGGACTTCGACTCCCAGAAGCCTCCACCAACCTGGCCAATGATGATGAATTCTTGGAGCTGAAGCCTCAAACAGCTAGAAGACCAAAGGTTGAGAACTGCTTGTGCAGATTTTGGAGTTGTGAAAAAGGAGACATCTCAGTGATGAGGTGGGATTTTTAATATCCATTTTGTGTTTTTTATATTATTTTTGGAAGCATTTTCACCACACCTTCCTTTATGGCTATTTCTTTTATGACCAGTTTGGAACATCTGCAGAACAGTCATGTGGTGATCCCTATCCCTCCTGGATCATCTATGGTACAGGTGGGAATCTTGGAGCATGTAAAAGCCCAGATAATCTTGTTGTTCTCTAAAGCAAGACATGCTTCCCATACCTTGTTTTAGCACCAATAAATAAAATTGTCAAGGGGGCTGGTGCAGCCCATGGAAAGTCTAGCGTGGTTGGCCTCCATACCCTCTGAAGTTGCCCACTCTGACCTATAGGATGCTACCTCTCTTTTCAGTTCCCATATTGAACTATATATTCTCCCATCACATCTTGGGATTAACTTCTTAGCTCTGTCCTCCCCTAACTGAAGCAAAGAATATTTAGGTGAATGCATATGCTTACTTACCCTCCTTGCCTTTTCAACAGTCCCTCCCTTCTTTATACTGTTTCCTTCTGTGTTAAATTTTAAATTGTAAGCTTCATGGGCGAGACTTCTAAGAAGTTTTATTGATCACTCTGTGTAAAGCACCACGTATATTGTGGGTGCTGTAGAAATTTGATCTTTTCCCGCTAGACTTCATGAAGCATGTTGCAAGTAGCCAAAGTTTCTGCTTTCCAATAACCTTTTTCAGACTGACTTCTTTGCTTGTGTGCGTCAACCTATTTGCACAATTATTTTCTTGTAGTTTAATTTTGTAGACGTGTTCATGGATCAGGTTATCCATACCATTGAATACTGTCTAGGATGCATCTCAAACACCGCTTCATACCTGAGGCTCTGGGCACTCAGTCTGGCCCATGCACGTAAGTAGAATGTATGCAATCTCAGCTGTACCACCTTCTTGCTGCATCCTTGGTGTGCATGAATAGACTACCTTTCATTCTGTTGTAAACAATAAGTATACTATTTGCACATTCATTGAAGCCCAAGTAAGGAAAGCAGTGGTTTCTTTTATAGACTTCACTCCTCTCTTCCCATTCATACTATGGAAAATATAAAGCATCATATTACCTGTTTAAAAATAACAGATATGCTGTGACATTTAAACTGGGTGAGCTTTGGTGTTTGTTTAAAGTCCAGTTTTGAGGACAAACCAGAGTCTGGAATTGTGGTTTGATCCTGATTTGCCTTCATTACCTGAAGCTTAAGCTACTGTTTCCTGAATTCAGATATCACAGGAAACTGGTTAGTTTAAAACTGGAAGCAAATGCTTATCTCATAGGTAGGAAAGCCTAGAGTCAGTGGGTGGACATACACACCCTCAAGCTGTCAGTTGATCAATAGGGAACCATAGTCTTCTGAAGCATTTGAAGCATCTTAATCAAATGATTGTATTCTTAGCTGCTTATTACAATGATTTGAGGGATGGAGAACCTTTTATTTTATAATTTATCATCAGTAAAAATCTTTGTCCATCCAGTGTGCTATTTGCTAACACAGTAAACCCATGAGGGTACAGGTTGCTTTATTTTAGGTATTTTTTTTACTAAACTGAGTTGTGTCTTTTTTTTTTTTAGAGTTATCAGAAGTGCTCTGGGCAATGGTCATGAGAGTGGGTCTTCGTGTGGATGCAACATATGGGATCTTACTGCTGGTACCAGTTTCAGCCTTATTTATGGTTCTGACAGTATTCATTCTTTTAGTCATGGAAGGCCTTTCAGCTTTTCTGCACGCTATACGACTTCACTGGTATGTGCTTTGTTTTTAATTTTAACAATAATAAGCTGGCTTGCTAGGAAAACTTCTTTGGATTTTGTATCTAAAAAAAATTCAAGCTTTATTCTTTTTAAAAATGGAACCTTTTCCTGATACCAGTGTTTCAATATGAAAGGAAATTCTATTGCAGAATTTGTTACATGTAAGATTCAGTACATATTTGTTCAGCCATTTTAAAGGTTTGATCTCTATGTTTGCTTTTATTTTAATAGAATGTTTTGTTTTGTCTACAGGGTAGAATTTCAGAATAAATTCTACGCAGGTGAAGGATACAAGTTCACACCTTTCTCCTTTCAAGACATTTCCTTACATTTCAACAGATATGTCACATAGTTTGGTTGCCATAGGCAGTACATCTCTGGAGTTGTTTGGAAACAATCATGTACCTAGATGTCATTCTTGTATAGCTTGTTCCAGAAAAGAGTATCACTGATTGCCTTATAATACAGCCAAATAATTTTGCAGCATATAGCCTCTCACCTGGACTTTGCCAATGTGAGGTGTCTTGTAAACAGGCATAAAATATGTTTTGCTGTCTTGAGCACATATAAGTGAACTTTAAGACTGATTCCAAGCATGTGATTGCTGCTTTTAAAATGCTCTAGCAAATTTGTTATTTCCTTTAACAAATCCCTGTGATACAATCTTTATGCATGCTTACCTGGAAGGAAACTCTAGAGAACTCAGTGGGACAATTCTAAGTAATCGTGCAAAGGACTGCCTTGTTAATCTCCTTTGTCACTGTCACTAATATTTCTATGCTTGTGGGAAGTTAAGAGAGAAGGAGGTTCTGGCAGGAGCTGAGAATGAAATTGTTGGCCTTTCAGTGTTTATAGAAAACTGACCTAATGTTATGTGGACTTCACAGAAGCCAAGACTTTTTAAATGTTTCCCCTCTGTTTAGAACAAGAGCTGTACTAATTTTTGCTGTTGCACGTCCTGAATTTTAATTAGAAGAGAAAGGAAAGGAAAACCACTGGATTTGGGGTTCCTTGAAGAACTTAGAAGTTTTTGATAAAAATTATTTCTGGGAGATACCTCTTAGCATGGAATGAAATAATAGGATTTTACCCTCAAAGTTTACTCACCCTCTTCCAAGATCACTGCTTGAAGTTATTTTACAAGGTCTTAAGTATTCTAGCTGGTACTATTCAAACATTTGTGTAACTGAAAGAGAAGTATGTACTTAGTTATTTTTCTGTATTGGAATCTAGAGGCACACTGCTTACCTTGGAAATCCAGTAGACTAATTGAATTAGCACAGGTTCTCTTAGATGCTGGTTATACACTCCTTTCCTATGAAGCATTCCAGTGCTGGGAGTTAAAACTTGCAAAATCAGGTTATAGCTTTGTATTGGCTTTAATGCAGCAGGGCAGTTTGATACTGAATTACATTTGTTTATGCTCAGAGAAGATAAGTACCTTTTAAAGATTTTTAAAAAAAAATCAAAACAAAATGGGGATATTCAATGTAAAGAATTTTGTAAGTGCCACGATAAATCTAATTTTTTTTCCTTTCCTATTCATTTTAAATAAAAACTGATTGCTACTTTTGACAACATACATTCTGCTTGTTTAATTGTAGCTTAAAAGGAAATAAGTCAGAAACAATTTGAAAGCACACAAGAAAAAGGGGGAGTCTGAGACACTGGTAGGTTGTAATGCAAATGTTGCATTCTGTTTTTGAGAGAAAAGAAGAAATCAGCACTTCAACAGTGAATGTGGGGGAATGGCTGGCATTTTAGTGGATATCAAATGGTGTGTAGGTAATGGTGGGGGCACTAAGCCAAGAGGGATTTGGAGCGAAAGTTACACAAAATTGGGTGGAAAGAAATGGAAAGGCAAGCTTTCCTTTGGTTAAAGTTTGTGCTATATGTCTTTTACTCCTCACCCAATAATTGCATACATTTGCAGATTGCACCTTTGGGATTAGAAGAGTATAATTCTTAGGTATAATTCAGGGGTGGTCAGGCCTGGGCTGGACCCTAAAGTCTATTTTTAATGCCAGGGCTATTTTCACTGTGGAATATATGAAGCAGATAAACAAAATACAGCATGCTTTGGTCCTAGTCTTGGGGAGACCCGAAACAAAGACAGGCTTCCCTACCTCCCTCTTGAGAAAGGTCATGTACCAGGACAACCAAGGCCAATTCAGACCCGAAACCGGTTTGAACCCAGATTGAGATGGGGCTAAATAATGGCTATCATCCCCAAAGTACCTGCAGTTGTGCTACCACCCTTCTTCCAAGGACCTTCCCCGCAAATGGGTGTTTGCAGCTGGGTCAGTGGTTGTGTCAAGGTCCAGGGGTTTCTGTGGGACTGGGCGTTGCTCACCGGTGTCCAGAAGCACCCACCACTCCTTGCATCCACTCGCACGTACCTCCTTCTCTTCAGCCTGGCCAGGAGAGATGCTGAAGCCAAAGAAGCACCAGGCCCAAGCCTTAAGGCTCTCAACCAGCCCATCTCAACTGTCTGTTTTTGGCTGCAGGAGCGCTTCTCAGGGTAGCTGGTGACCCCCTTCCAATGGGGGGAGCTCCTCGGGAAGGACTGCTCTAAACAGAGGGAGGTCGCTGGGTGTTGTTAAACCCTGAAGGACAAACCAGGCTGCAGGCGACACCCTCCCGGGCTGGAGTGATGGCCCGGCCTCTTCTCGTTGCCATGGCGACCGGCCCATGTCGGTTACCCCTGGCCGGCTTCGGAGTGGCCTCCTCAGGTGAGGGACGGCAGCGGAGCATCTCCCCGGGGCCGCGCCATGGACGATGTGCGGGGCAGCGGCTCCAGAACGTGCTGAGCATCAAGGAGGCGGCCCCCTTCTGTTGATCCCACCAGAAAACACTGAGGCAGTCATTGAGCACATTTGTCATGGTTCATGGTTCAGTAGGGGTCTACAGCAAAAGATTTCTCCAGAAACTAAGATGGAGCAACTACGTCACCCTGAAGAATTACCTTGATTTCATTAACATCTATTCCAAACTGTTGGATGAGAAAAATCAGTTCATTTTGGGTAACATCTGTGCTTTGAATTGGGTTTGCAAACTTCAAATGAAGCCCTGCTGTGCAAAGATGGACAGGCTTATTTGTTTTGCCCTGCTAGTCAATTGTTAGTGAATTGGACTTCCATGCAAAAATGGATGTAGACAATGGTTGTGTGCTTGGCCTAAGTCAGGGATGAAAAACCTTTCTGCCAGGAGTGAGCCCAGATTAGAGGGGGGCAAAACCACCCCAATTTCTCTCTATCTGACACCCTGTTCCTCTTCTTTTCCATCACTCCCTTTTCTTTCTCTTTTTCTTATACTCCCTTCTCTCCCATTCTTTGCCTTGTTTCTAGGGTAGGGATTGATCATTCTTGTCATTGCAAACTGATCTCTTGCAGTGGGCTTTTGAAATTTGGCTGAGAGATGCAGGTTGTACCCCCTCCCCATAAGTTATGAAAATTAGGAGCACTTTCAAAGTTTGACATATGCTACCAAGACAGCTTCATCTTAAGGAGAGGGTGTACCACAACTGTCTTCATTGCAGAGGTTTCTCCTCTCTTCTAAAGCTCAGTGCAAACGTCTAGAAGGTGGTTTAGACAAACTTAAGGAAGCTACAATTCAGCTGGATGAGCTCAACCTGAAACTTGCCGGACAAAAGATTATGCTGGCAGAGAAATCAGCTGCTTGTGAAGCCTCGCTCCAGGAGATTTCAGCAAACACGGCAATTGGTAAGTGTTTCTTCTAAATGTACTAGGCTTCAACATCCTGATCTATAAGTCACACTAGACTATCTTGGGTCATTACTGGGTGATGGTTTTCTGAGATCTCTGGCAAAAAAGCTGAACAGAATGGAATCACTGCAGATACAGAGTGTCCACTGTATTTTGCCGTGGATCTCACTGTATTTTTTTCAAACTGAGTTGTTTTGAGGGACCGTTCTACAATTAACAGTAGCTTAACTTTGGGGAAAATAATTGTATCAGTACCTATATTGGTACTTAAGAGCAAAAACTTTTTTCTGTCTCATTCATACGTGCCTCTACCCCTCTTTTGGAATTTCCTTCCCTTACGAATCCAGTTTGGCACATCTCTTCTGTCTTGTCCGTATATTCACACAAAGCTAGAGAGGGACCACGTTCCACACTCTTTCAGTTTGGGCCTCCCCTGACCTCATCGCATGTATGGTAAATTGGTAAAGCTACTGCAATTCCCAGAATTTGACAGCCAGTGCTGAGAGATTTCGAGAGTTGTATTTGAAGTTGGTTAGAGTTTTTCTCAACGTTTCACGGGCATGAAACATCCGGATTGCCGCTTGTGGTTGACAACACACCCGACCGAGGGATTTCCAATGGGGATACGTCAGAAATCTCTAAAGGTATAAATTCAGTGGCATAATATGTCAGGAAGTGGGTGTGAGGTCCTTTTTTAATCTGGAAGAGGGCCTGGCTTGAATAAGTCTTGTCCTCACATACCCAAAATCAGGTGCTAAGAGTTTCCACACTGGTGCTTTCTTTGTTTTTCTGTGCAGAGAGAATTGGTGCTTTGTGGTCAAACTCCTTGAAATGTATTGGAACCTCTCCACTATTATTCCCCCTTTCTCCCTGTGTTTGAGGATGTTGGGATGATGTTTCTTCTGACTAGGCTTGCATGTTAGTGGGGCAGACACACTAACAGAATAACAGCATCCAGCTGCTTCATAAGTCTCAGGCATTAACCTCAAGCAAGCTGAGCTGATTATTTTTAAATCGCAAGCTGGGAGAAGCTCCGCTAATGATCTTTCAGCAACGAATTTGTTTCTCCTCCTGTAAATCCCTCATGTAAACCTAATCATACTGCCAGAACAGATGTTGGAGCAGTAGAATGTCCTTTAACTAACTTTCACGAGGCCAACTTTTCCGCTCGGTCTGCAAATCGTATGCTCCAAAACTGTTTTGTCAAAATCCAGGAGACTTCAGAAACAAATGGAGCTCAGGCAGCAGTCAGAGTGCCTGCTTTGCATGAGAAAAGTTTAAGGTCAGCCTCTGGCATCTCCTGATAAAATGATTTCAGGTGGATGGACTTGGAAAGTCCTGAGATTTGGGAAGATCAAGTAAGGAAGAAGGATATTTGAAAGTGGATCATCTGGCAAATCCACTTCTCTTTCTCTTTGTCATTATTTCTGTCACATTAGGTTGTCACTGAGCCTCCCAATGGCCTCAGACTGAATATGAGAGCCACATACTTCAAAATATCTCATGAAGCCCTTGACCAATGCCCATACCCTGCTTTCAAGGCCTTGGTCTATGTTTTAGCATTTTTCCATGCTGTGGTTCAGGAAAGAAGAAAATTTGGGAAAATTGGTTGGAATGTGCCTTATGATTTTAATGAATCTGATTTCCAGGTGAGAAGCCAACCTCTATTGTCCAAAAATATGCAGGGCACCATTGGCTATGATAACTGCTGTTGCAAATCCTGTGCTTCCCAGGTGGTAGGTGAGATGCTTACTTGTCTAGAAGCCAAATAGTCTGACTTGAGGTAGGTCAGCTTCCTGTGTTCCATTCACCTTTATGTCCTGACATGTGCATTATTTCATGTTACAGTGAGCTAGAGGCCATGTTCAAACCCAGAGTTAGGCATATGGCCTTACATACATACCCAAAGCTGGATTTAATTGTGGTCATGGTAACTTAAGCTGGGAATGATCCAACCAATTTGCTTTTGTGTTTTCAGGTTGAGGCTTTCAGGACTTCACATCCCTGAGTCATATCTGACTGCACTTGTCCAAGCAACCTGCAGGAAGAATGGCTGGCCCCTGGACCGCTCCACCTTGTACACCCAAGTGACCAAATATAGGACCGCAGAAGAGATCACAGAGTGTCCTGGACAAGGTATGATTTTTTGAAGAGTTGGTCTTGTTAGAAAGCTTTTGACGTGCCCCTTGGAACAGAATGTGCAAGCTAAAGAGGGCTTGCTGTCTTTCATGAGTTTTAATTCAAATGAATCAATGGTGACATACCTCTCTCCTCAAGCAAGTTCTTAGTGTAAGCCCTTCAGAGTATCTGTGCTGTATATTGTAATTTCTTCCTGTAGCATACACCAAGGCTTTATTAGGTAATGCAGCTGGTTTCATGACATGCTAAAAGTAAAATCTGGCTTTTCGAGTGGATTCACTCAGATAGCATACTGTGTTTCTGGCCTTCACTAGGATGCTTTGTTTCTGGTCTGCACCTGGAAGGAGCCGACTGGGACCCTGAAAATGGGTGCCTTATCAAGAGTAAGCCCAAAGTGCTGGTTGTTGACTTACCCATTCTGAAAATAATCCCCATTGAGGCCCATTGTCTCAAACTACAGGTACAAGCTGCAAAGAGCAGGTCTTACATCTTTATTTAAATTCCAGACCACTCGAGATGAACTGATGCGGGAATTCTTTCTCCTACTTACAATCAAGGTTTTCTGTTTACATACAGTTCACAATCTTTCAGACAAGGTTGGGGATGCAGTTTTTTCTGAAACTGTCCCCCATCCCAGAAAATGCTAGATGACTTTCAAGAACTGGAATGTGACCATTATTACCTTCCTGTCCACATTTCACCATTCCTAAATGCATCAGTACATAACCATTAGAAAATATTTCTCAGCGTTCACCAAGAATGTTCTCTTGCATGATTTTTTTCAGGTTCCTACTGCAGTTCATTTCACTGTACTGTCATTATAAAAGCACTTTGTACTTCATATATATTTAGAATGCCATGCACTCTTTTTCCATTATGTTTTGCTCTGTAGACAAAAGAACCAACCCTTTTGACTTTGCCTACTAGTTAAGCTTCATTTTTATAATATATGTAATTAGCAGCCAAGGCAAGTAGTTGTAATTTTTTTTATGGGTGGTGGTAGCTTGCAGGTATGTAGTAAAACTCTAATTATTTGTTTCCCTTTAGAATACTTTCCGGACCCCAGTGTATACAATGTCCATGTGGAGGAATGCTATGGGTGTTGGCTTGGTTTTTGAAGCTGATCTTTTTACCCCAAAACATTTTCTATGGGTACTTCCAGGTGTTTGCCTCACGTTGAATGCTGATTAACAGCAGGGCAC
>CAOLHI010006667.1:0-26870 GCA_948474755.1 Ctenosaura bakeri
CCACCTTCACCTCATCCTCAAAGGATGGGGATCCTCAAAGCATGTAGATAATCCCCCTCCATGCATCCCTGCCTGGCCTCTCACACCCCCCCTCAACGCTTGGAGTCTGGCTTCTCCCTTCCCTCTTGTGCATCCTACCAGAGCAGCTTTTTCCCCTTTTTTCCCCCCCAAAAAAACTGAGATCTGCTCTACCCTACCTTCCAGGAATAATGAGGGGGGATTTTCCCAACCCCAAATTTTCCCCCTCCTCCTCCACTTCCACCTTGTTCTATCCTCTCTCCCTTTTAAAATTCCATTCCTTGGCATTGAAGGCTGCTGGGCTTTCCGACATCCTTTAACAGTGCTCCCCAACCCTCCACATGCCCAAGAAACACCCCCAGAGCCCTCCCAAATACCACAGTCCCACAGAGACCCCCTCAAAGGCGACAGGAGGTCTCGCAGCTGGAGAAGCCTAATTCCTTTGGGGACTGGAGAGAAGAGAAGGGATTTTCCTTTTTTTCACTCAAGGAACCCCCAACCCAGAATCTCCCCCTAAAAAAACACTCCAGGTCCCAACCTTAAAATCCCCAAGGCTGTTTCCTTGGGGGTTACTGTTCTGTATTTTTATTTCATAAAGTCCTTTAACTTAGGGCTCTCCTCCTTTAAACTGCAGCCCAGTCCCAGATCTATATGTGTCCACAGAGATTATTAGAGGTGGGGAAGCTTATTTTCCTGGAAGAAAAAATGGGAATGGGTAAAAGAAAAAAAAAAAAAGGACCCCCCCCTTTTTCCCACCCCGTTCCTAAGAACTTGCCAGGACAAGGAAGGGAGATAAAAGGATTATTATTATTATTATTTATTTATTTATTTGTATCCCGCCTCTCCATATGGATCGAGGCGGCAAACAACTTACAAATAGCATGTATTTGAAACATTTCATACATGCCCAACAAGCTGGGTACTCATTTTCCGCCTGCAAAGGGGGAAGGCTGAGTCAACCTTGGAGCCCGGAGGATGAACTCACAACCTTGTGGCTTGCAGTACTGGCATTTAACCACTGCGCCACCAGGATCTTCAAAGCAATTCTTTTTTGGGGGGTGGGCTTTTAAACCTGAACCCCCATTCCGTTCCCCAGATCATGGCAGCCTCAGAGCCTCACACCCCCCCCCCAGGGAGGAGAATGAACACTTCTTCTGCCTCCTCTTTCTCTTTTTTAAACCCTCTTTTTTCTCCCTTTTAAAAAAATTTTAAGATTTCCTTCATCCCCATTCCCAGGAATGAGTGGGGGGGGGTTCTTCCTCCAAAATTCCTCACAGGCAAAAACTCTCTCCTCCTCCACGTTACCTTGTTTTTCACCCATTTTTAAACTCCATTCCCTGCCACTCATGGCTGCTCATGCCTTCTGGCATCTCATAATAACCCTCCCCCCTTCTCATGCCCCACGAGATCCCCCGAAGTCAGGCAACAGCCAAATACCCCCCCATCCAGGTGACCAGCAAAGATTTCCCCCCTTTTGAATGCCTCCCGAATGTCTCCACGCAATGGAGAGGGGAGAGGAGGTTGAAGCAGCTGAAGCCACAAAGATCCCTTTTTTAGGGGGGGGGAAAGGGGAACTTTTGTGTCCACACCAGTCACACACACTCCCAACCAGGCCCTCCAGAAGCTCTCCAGCTTGGCCCTAAAGGGGGGGAAGGCTCTTCCTCCTTCCTCCCCTGGAACATCTGAGTCCCCCTTTTGCCCACTGCCCCCCTTTTTCTGAAAGAGAGCCTCGGAAGCAACAAAATGTGCCTGTGGGATGGGAGGGAAGAAAGAAGGAGAAGAGGCCCCCCCCTTTCAGGGTAAGACCAGACCTCTGTCTTATCCACAGTGGGAGTCAATATCATCGACCGGGTATCCTCCGGAAACAGCTGGGGGAGGTGTTTGGGGAAACAGAAGCATGTGTTTCAGTGGTTCCCGGGCCCACCTCTCAGGCAGGTTCCAGATCAGTGGTTTTCAACCTTCCTAATCCCGCGACCCTTTAATACAGTTTCTCATGTTCTGGTGACCCCCAACCATAAAATTATTTATTTACTATTTACAATGCCTCACCACCGGCAAAGGCCGCCTTGCCGGCCAGGAATGGAGGGGGGGCATAGGGGGGGAAAGGGGAGCCACATTCTCCCCCGGAAAAAACTAAAACCCCCCCCCAGGCTCTGCTTCTACTTCGTTCTCGTTTCCCCTGCCCGGGGGAGTGTGGGGAAAAATTTCCAGACGCTGGCTGGGGGGCGGGGGGGAATCCCAGTGCCTTTGTCTTTTGCGAGGTGCAGCTCACCCCCCCCGAAAAACGCCGCCTTGTGGCACCCCAGCCCTTCCGCAGCACCCCCCTCCATAGTGAATGGGGCAGGGGCCGTGATGAGGAGCGGGACTGCCCCCCCCCTGCTGCCGCCGTCCCCCCCAAACTGGCCCGTGACGGGAGGTTCTCCCGTACGGAGAAGGGGAGCGTTAGTCCTTCTGAACAGGGGGGGAGCCCCAAGCACGTGGCTCACGCTTGCGCACTACCACTCCTGGGCCTTTTCCGTACGTTACCTTATCGCGGAGGTGGAGGGTGCCGTTTTGCAAGGAGGTTTTTGCGCGAGGCGTTCTCTTCCTGCTCCTTCTCCCACGACTGGCTTCCTGGTTCGTGACCGCCCCGCTCCTTCCTCCTCCAGCACAGCTTACAGCTCCCCAATGCTTTCTTACCATCTACATGAAACCTTTTGAGAGATCATCTGGAGGTTGGGGGAGGGGCCTATCAGCATGCTGATGACACCCCGGTATATTTATAAATGCCTTCAAAAACAGCTAGAATAGTATGTTTCCTCTGAATGACTGCTTTGGGGGAGGTAATGGGCTGGGTGAAGAATCACAAATTTTAAGATAAAAAGGAATAGTAGCACTATAACCGTGTCCAGTTCCTGAATGAGGTGGAGCAAAGTTCCTAGGAATGCCACAGCCCTCAGCCACTGGTCTCTCACCAGTTAGTGGTGCGGTGAATTTCTGAAGTTTTATTCCAAAATTTAAAAGACCTATCCAAGGTGCTGAAGCAAAAATTTCCCCGTCTCTGGACAGTTCTTTTAATCTTGGTTTTAAAGTTGCAGTGGAGTGATTTTTCTAGCTGACATAGGAGCTGGGTATGTTTGGCTTGGAGGAGAGAGAGCTTAGGCCATTCCCGCACTCGACAGTTATAGTGCATTTTCCACTTTCAACATTCCATGGAATTTGGGGGTGTTTAGGAAGGGGCATTTAGAACTCTCAGAGAGCTCCTTTGGGCCCCAGGAAAATACAAACCCCCGCATTCCCCCGGGCATTTAAAGTGGACTAAGAGCACTGTGACAGTGTTGTGTGGAAATAGCCTTAGAGGTGACATAATAGGCCGTCTTTAAATGTCAGAAAGGATGTCATGGAAAAGATGGAGCCAAATTCAAATTCCAGGAAAAGAGACTCCACCTAAACATTAAGAAGAGAGGAAAGGACTGCCTTCTCCACCTTTGGAGGTTTTTAAACAGAGTTTGGATGGGCATCTTTCAGGACTGATTTTCTTCATGGCAGGGCATGGACTAGATGGCTTTTAGGGTACCTCCCAATTTTAAGATACTATGATTCCCTGATTCACTCCCAGTTTTGGGGACAAGGAGTTTCCCCACTGATCCTCACCCCGGAGTCATGCAGCATCTCCACGAGAGGACGCTTCTGATTCTGCGTCTTCCGGGAAGGAGGCCTATCCAGTCGCTCCGAGCCTGAGTCACCTGTAGCAGAGGGAGAGAAGAGGTTGATGGCAAAAATCTTTTCACAAACCCAAGCAGGCACATCTGGATCTATCCTTTGTCAGCAACTCCTTTGAGATCATTCAGTATGGGTCACTTTCTGGGACGGTCGTTCTGACTTTCTCAATTAACAAACACTAAATCCAAGTGCAATTTTTGGGCCTGGTCAATTAACATAGAAAAGTTGGTTGTGGCATCAGTCATGCAAACCAGAGGGAACTTGGCTGACAGAGCATCTCCATAATTAACCTGGTTAGGCTTGTTTTACTATATTTACTTTTATTAACAAACACTGAAAATAAGGAACGGCCTTGTGTACTTAATAAACTGTTATGCACCAAATACCAACTTGCATATTTGCCCCAAATTCATTCAAAAACCTAGTTCAGCTTATTTTTCCATTACTTATATATTTTATTACCATAAATTCTTAGCTACAAAAAAAAACACCATGTGGTACAACTAATAATAAAACAAAAAGATTTCAACCAAATAAAACTTGCATTATTATTTCTCTCCTATATAATTACAATCAAAAACTTATTCAGCTTATTCTATATCCGATTACTTATATATTTTTATTACCTATTTCTAATTCTTATTCTCATTATACTCATTATTATTATAGTAATATCATTCTTAATTCTATATTTTTCCCTTAAATTTAATCTAATACTATTACTAAATATAATCTTATTACTTAACATATTAACCCCAAAGCCGATTATATTTTAACTTATTTTTCATTTTTGTTTTTTTTTGTTTTTTTTACAAATTTAAACAACTCAACTCCAATTTAAACAAAACACCACATTATTATCACAACAAAGGGTAACCCACCCCCCAGAGCCAACTTTTTATTTAATCCATTTTCCAAAATTGCCATTCTTCTTGTGAAAGGGTAACTTTACCATCTCTTATCAAAGCTTTTTCCAAAAATATTGTCCAAATTTCTTCAAAATCATTCCCTTTTACTAAGCCTTTCATAAATCTAATTCTACATGTTAACTTATCACTAATTGCGATATTCCACACTTCTTTATACCATTCCTCTATTTGAAGTTTTTCATTTGTTTTCCAATTTTTTGCTATTATTAACCTCGCTGCAGTTAACAAATTTGTCATTAGTTCCTTTGTTACCTGGGTACACTCCACCTCATTATAAATAGACAGCAACCCTATATTTGGACATACTGGTACCTCAACTCCTGTTATCTCATTTATCTCTTTAAAAACCTTTAGCCAAAATTCCCTTATCTTATTACAGTTCCACCACATATGCATATATGTACCGATTTCTTGACATCCTCTCCAGCATAATCTTGAATAAACCTGGTTTGCCTTAGGGTTGCAATAAGTTGGAAAACAACAACAACAACAACAACACAATTCATATTAATTAATTATAATATCATTAATAATACTATAATTAATTAATATTAGTTATGATATTATTATTATTATTATTATTATTATTATTATTATTATTATTATTATTATTATTATTATTTCTTACCCAAGTCTCCCCAAGGCTTGACATGGGTTACAACATAAATTAAAATAGAGCTAAAAACACATCATGCATTAAAATACATTGAAAACACATAAAATCATTTAAACTACATCAGTGTAAAACTCATAGTTAAAAATTGCCTGAAGAGATAGGTGTTAAGTATTTTTCTTTTAATTCCGAGAGCGTATTCTGCTGTCAAATCTCTTCTGGCAAGTCATTCCACACAAGAATGTGTGACACACAACAATGGCAACAATTATATTTTTAATATTAGCAATTATTCATAAAACTTTTGCTGCTACTCACACAGAGATAAGTCACAGCATATTAAGTGGGGTTTTGCATAGCACTGAAAAAGTTACTAGTTTTACTAAAACAATGTTAAATATTCAGATTGTATAGAGTGCTATTTTAAATGTTTCCTATGCTACGTTTGTTATGAAATTGTGGAAAACAGAATAAAATACTAATGAAAGTAAAAAAAAAAGTTTGCTGATAAAGGATAGGGGAAGATGCAGGATTAGCGAGCACAGCTACTGGGGAGAAGATGAAATTTGGGGTGTATTTGTCACCCCAAATATGTATTCTGCTTCCCTCCAAAATTAAAATTTTCCTTCAGTCCTCAATTTCTTGCATTGCATTAAATTAAAACTTCAGTTGAGCATCTAGAAATACAGTTCAGACAGTGCAAGAGATGAGTCTTTTTTTATTATTAAAAAATAAATTTTATTAGTATATCAACTTCATTCATAACAATAAACATAACATACATAACAAACACTAAGTCCAAGAAAAGAAAAGAAAAGAAAAGAAAAGAAAAGAAAAAGAAAAATCATAATATACAAAATCGTAAATAAGCTTAAAGGAAAAAAAAGACAAATACACAAACATACAAGCAATTTCAATATACATTACCTTATTCCTCATCTTAATGTTTAAGTTCCATTCACTTCAACCACTAGAGTTATTCCATTTGCACACATACTCTGTCTTCCTTCCAATTAATAACTCCTTCATTCTTCCATCTTCCAATCATACAACAACCTTGACTTCTTCCATTATAACCTTGGGTATATCTTACGACTTTCTATTACACTCCTTTATGTTGTAATTATTATTGTTACTTTTACTGACTTATCCATTCTACTCTGCTACACTCTATTTCTCACTATCCTATAAAACTTCTAAACTATACTTCTCCTAATCACAAATTTTTCTTTTTCTACTTTCTTTCCCCTCTCTTCCCTCCATAATCTTCTTTCTTTTCTCTCTCTGATTCTGAGTCTTTTAAGCTTGTTATTATTTAGCTTCTTTAATAATTGTTTAATAAATTATTATTTAAGCTTGTCATGTGTGGTTTGTTTCTTTTCTCCAACTCTTTTCCCCTTTTTTTCTGCAGTAATAGATTATACTTTGTTTCCATCTTCTCTTAAGTATTAATAAATATTTGCAAAAGGAAACACAGTTGAGACATCGGAAACCAAGAAGCAAGTGAAGTAACCCAGGCAATGCAAACAAAGCCAATAAAAGAGTTTTAGATGTGAATGAGAACAAAATATTGGGACCCTCACAAACAATTATCTTATTTCCTTCGTGGCACAAACAAATATGTAGTCTTCAAAACTGCTAAGTTTGCAAATAGAGCTGTTCAACTGAGAAAACAATTCATAAAATATATTGGAGTTGCATGCAAGGGGGATGAATTAATCTAAATGCTACTGTTTCTGTATTTTATTATTTGTATCTTATCACAAGAGAAGTTGATAACCTCTTATTATAAGTTTTGATATTTTCTTAGAGTGTTTTACTTTATTCTTTCATTCTTACTTCATTTTATATTTTGTTATACTTTATTTTGGCTTATTTTATCTTGCTTCACTCTCTTTTACTTATTTTATTGCCTTTTGTAATGTTTGAAGTTATTTCTTTGACATGGTCAATTGACTAATCCATAAATTTATACTACTAGATGTGAATGATTTGCAATTTCTCATTCCCTCCAATGCTAGAAATTGGGGGACTGAAGGGAAATTTCAAAAGGAGAAAAAAAAATTCTTATTTGGAGGCCAAAGTCCTCATTTTGTCCCCTAGTTGCTACACCTCTGAGGAAAAAACAAATTAAACAATGATACAATTTAAGCCAAAAAACAAAACAAAACAAACAATTGCTTGTTTAATAAATTAGACATTATTTGGGGTCTGAGGTCTACGTCCTCCTGTGAAGCCTTGGGCTAGAGTGAAAGGCAAGGGCCTCACCCTGCCTCAGAACAGGTACTTTTTGAGGCCAGAAAACACAACATAAAACATGAATTAGGTCTATTATTAACTTTATTGGGAATATTTTGTGCAATCCTGCCTTTTGGCCTCTGTGTGTTTTCTCCCCACAACGCTCTCTCCTCAGCCTTTTCCCTCCCTTGGGGTTCATTTTACCTCACAAATTACCTCACAAAAACACCAACACCCCCCTCAGAACTTCCATGGCAGCTCCTGTTAGAATATACTCAGAATCCTGGACTAAAACTCTGATACCTGGTTAATTAAAAAAAAAAGTAACTTCTGCTCCACAATCAGGAAGGAACCCTGAGTCACAGATGCTTCTGCTCAGCAGGGAAGGAGGAGGAGAAATGTGGTGGCAGGAAGTGCTGGGAGCCCAGAACTCAAAATGGAGGCACTTTGGTTAAGCAAAGGCCAAGAGATCCTTTGGTTTAAGCCTTTCAGCAGGCAATGCCCTCCATGAACTGAAGGGTCCTGGGTGCTGGGTTTCCACCAGCCCTGCAGAGTAGACCAGGCTAGAAGATGGCAAAACGCTGAATATTTTGCCTATACTCTTTCACTCCTTATAAAGGCACAAAACAACAATAAGAACCCATCGCCCACGCAAGAAAACATTAAGCATCAATTCAGCAAAAAAATATGTCATTTCGATCACAACAAAAGTATTTCTTGAGGTAAAAGTTGCTTATGAATGAAATAAATAAATAAATAAGGATCCTAGGGCTGCTAAAAAAGTACAACCCATTTTGGGAAACCCTGTTCCTAGAAGGGGAAGGAGGTACTGATTTGAGGGGTGCTATTTACACCATGGGGGGGCTGAAGTCACCCCAAAAGACCACCAACTTCTTTAAAATGGAGGGGGTTCCTCAGTTTTGGGAGCTGGAGGGCGAAAATATTCCATGAGCCCCACTTTTCCCATCCCTACTTCAGCCACATTTGCAGCTTCATAAAGCAAATCCTCACAAATGTCCCAGTTTAGCCGGAATGACTCCACTTCGTCCCCTGCCTTCCCACTCTTCCAGCTAGACTCCTAATATCTCTGTCTCTTTTCCTTCTTTTCTGAATCTACAATATATTTATAGAGTGATGAAATATTTTGTGCAATCCTGCCTTTTTCCTTTGTGTGTTTTCTTCCCACAACACTTCCCTCCCTTGGTGGTGCATTTTACCTCACAAATTACCTCACAAAAATGTGAGAAGTAAAATATATTTTAGTTTCTGCAATATTATTAATATTATTGGTAACATATTATTAGCTTATAGCTCATAACACATTTTTAAATATATTTATACACACATATACTTTGGAATGGTATTGTTGCAAAACAATGAAGTCTAAAGAAGTATAATTTTAGAAATTAGCAGCTGAAGAAGGCCTTGGAGCAAAGAGAACCAGACAGATAGATAAGGATTCAACAGTGGGATGTATGTACACCTTCTTGTAGGCACCTGCTTATGCAGACTGGAAGGTCAGCAAAAGCTGAAAGAGGTAACAAAGCTGATAAAAAGAAAAACAGGAATAAGAATTTGGCATTGTTTAGCAAAATGGGAGGTTAGAATCTGGTTGATGGGCATTTTGAAATTGCAAATGAGAATTAAGAAAGCACAAGGTTAAAGCGTGATTATGTGAATGATCATATATGCTGTAATAGGGGGAAGGGGGCATGAAACTTCTTAGGCGATTCTGATAGGGTTGTAACTTTTGTGTCCTGTCCAAGGGGAGGGAAGCTGGCATAGGGGATAAAATGTGTGTTGTTTTGTGGGAGGGGGTCCTTCTCTCTAGAGAGCACCCGTGTCTGCAGAAATGTTTTTTTTAAAAAAAATAAATAAATGCTTGATGCTTCAGCCATCTGTGTCAAATTGATTTATGAGTGTTAACAGCTATCTCCCACAGATGGGGGCCCGCCCGGACTCCATCCATCGGAGGCAACCTGTGTGTGTTGACAGAAGAGGGGGGAGGCCTTGCCTCGTTCCTCGAGACGGCTCTGATCTTCTGTCTTCTCCACAGCCCTTCGACTGGTTGTGCCCAAGGGCAGAGGAGTACGAGATGAAGCATTAAGAATGAGAGAGAGTGTGTGAATGAGAGAGAGAGAGAGAGAGAGAGAAAGGACACACCGCAAGCGCTGGGCCAAGCAATTCTGCAGACAGGCCAAAGGTAAGAAAATTGGCTATTAAGTACTGCCTTTGGTGGCCGGGAATGGTGAATTCAGAGGTGAGAGAGTGAGACGTACCTAGGGTGTGAGTGAGTGGCAGTCTTGATTTGCGCTTTTGGCTCTCCGTGAGGGGATCAGAGGCCAGACAGACGAAGCGTGTGGAATAAAGCATCGAGTGTGTGACCTCTGGGGCTTCACTATGGGAAACTAGGACGTCCAAGAGAGAAAAAGAAGGGAGAGGCAAATGCCAGATTCCCTAGCATTCAGTCCAATAGTCCATAGGGACTGATGCTGGAGAAAAACAAGCTTGGCTATAGCAGAAATCAAATCAGCATGCAAATGAGAAAACAAACCTTTAGATCAGGGTTATGCTAAATGCTGGTAGAGAATAGTAAATCTCTACCCCTTAAAATCAAGGGAGGAGGAATTAAGACCAGAAAAGGAAAAGAGGAGGCTTGATCTTAAAATACTGGGATCCTCTTGATTGCCTGCATCCTCCCTTTCTCCAGGTCTGGATTCACCACCAGACAAACCTCAGGGGTTCCCACAGGCAAGGACAGGCAGGGAGACCCAGACGGCTCTGCACCAACCAGACGCAGAGGAGGAGGAGTTCTTGAGGCAGCAATGGTTAAACAAAAGCCTCAGGAGAAAAATAAAGATTTGTATCAGAAGTTAAGGAGGAAGTCGAGCAATGTAAGAAAGATAAAGAAAGTCCAAATTGGAGAGTTAGAGGTTAAATTACAGAAGGCAGGATTTTTAAGTTTTCGCTCTCTGTGTCTTGCAAGAAATCAGGCAAGGAGAGAGGTGTGTGTGGGAGAAGGAGGTAGTGTTTGCCTTAGAAGGTTAATTTTTTTAAAAGTCTGGAAAGGAGGTGTGTAAGCGAGGCTGGGGGCTTGCAAGAGTCATAGCCAGGCACTTTTAGGAGTGAGTGATTTATCACCCTCCGGCTTTTACAGAGCTGGCCACAATTTTTTTTATCCAGAAATGTTTTCAGGATGGAGAAATTGGTCATTTAAAATCCCAAAAGTAAAAGGTAATTTTGCCATTAATGGAATAGGCTCAATTCTCTGGAGATACAAAATTGGTGCAGTGCAAAGGAAAGTGATTGCAAGAAGAAAAGTCAGGTTTTTTTTGGAGGGTTTCTTATTTCAAAGGGAGAGGAAGGGGAGTAAATGAGAGGACGAGGAAGAGGTGGACCAGTGAAGGTAGAATGGAAAGTAGGAGAACAGAAATGTTTCCAGTGTGGGGAAATTGGTCATTTCAAACGAGAATGTCCTACGCTGAAGAAGGAGGAGAAAATTTTTGCCATGATGGAATATGAAGATTAGAGGTGTCAGGGGCTTTTCTTTTGAGATCCCACCATGAGCCCTTGATAAATTTGAAGGTGGGACCACAAAATGAAGAAATGGTGTTTATGGTAGATAGTGGAGCTGATAGGTCTTCAGTAATTACAATACCAAAGGGAATGCAGGCATCAAATCAAGAAATTTCAGTCATGGGAATAAAGGAGAAGCTTTTTTTGTGCCACAGGTAAAAGGAGTCTGTATTCAAAGTGAAGACAGACAGACATATGGGGATCTCCTTGTAATTCCTGAGACTGGGATAAACCTCTTAGGGAGAGATTCTACCAGCTGGGAATTGCCACCCAGTCTCAAAGGCGGCAGGGTAGTGACAAACTTTATGGCTTCAACAACACAAGAAAATAAATAGTCAAGTTTGGGTAAATCGGGGTGGACTAAAAGTAACTCCTTTAAAAGTTAAGCTGAGAAAAATAGGGAGAGGTGATTTGTCAAAAACAGCATCCCATTTCAAATAGGAGCAGAATGGACTCCAGTCAGTGATGGGAAAAATTAATACAAACTAAACCCTGTATGTCTAGCTATAGACTCCCATCATCCCCGTGAAAAAGCCAGATGGGACTCATCATCTTGTGTAAGACCTAAGACACCCAGTGGTCTTAAATTCCTCATGATCATGAGTGGTCTATGTAAAGAAGATTGTAAAGGATACCTTTTGGGCATGCCCCCTCGCTGAGGAAAGCTGTTTGCCTTTGAATGGGAGCATCCCCAAACCTATTTGGGCAGGTGTTGGAGGTTTCTGGAAAAATTCCCAGTTCTCTAGGGAATTGTTCTATTACAGTATGTGGATGATCTTTTGATAACTAGGATAAAGAAATCAGAGGGAAACTGAAGTCACAATAAGCACTCCACATTCAGCCAGGACTATCTTAACACAAAGGGGTAAAATGGTAAACAGATCCAAGGATTTTTTTTATGTGTTTTTTTTTAATATGAGGCTATATTACTGGAGGGGGGAAAAAAACATGATTTGGTGCTAACTACAGACTCTTGTGTGAATCCAGCTCAATTGAGGAACAAACAGATCCTATCCATGAGACATCTTTGGAATACCAAACAAAAATAAGGCTCAATTTGGGGGATTCTCCCCTTCCTAAGGGGGGATGGAATTGTTTATAGATGGAGCATACATATGCAGTAGTTGATGGATCAGACAAAGAGGCTTAGATGCTGAGGAACTACCAAACACATGGTCAACACAAGCACTAAAGCAGGCCTTGCAAATTCTGAAAAATAAAAGAGACAGCTCACAGATTTCCCAATATGCTCTCTGAGAAGTGCACACATTGAAAATAATAATAATAATAATAATAATAATAATAATAATAATAATAATAATAATAATAATAATAACAACAACAACAACAACAACAACAACAACAACAACAACAATAATAATTTTTTTGAAAGGAAAGGGGACTAATTAACAATAGAGGAAAAGAATTGGCACATGAGCAATTAATTATTCAAGTACTAGATGAACTAATAATTTCCTCTGGAGATATCTGTAGTTCATGTACTTGATGTGGATACTCTCCAAGGGCTATAAGGGACAGGCTGGCAGGTGGGGCTGCAAAAAAGGGGCAGATTTACAAGAGAAAATGCATATTAGGGTGTTCTATACCTCACTCAAATGCCTTGGTGTCCCTATAATTCATTTGAATAAGATAAAAGAAAAAGTAAGAAAAAAACTCAGGGAGGGGAAGTGGGTTCTCCTGAGTAGGAGGCAATTAGCAATGAAGAACTGGCAGGGGAACTCTTGGCCACTTTACATCAGGAAAATCATTGGGGTACCCAGGCATTATGTGATACTTTGTTACAGCGTTATAGATGCATAGGAATATACACTGTTGCTAAACAAATTTGTGAGAGATTTGGTGACTTGTCAGCAAGTGAGTAAGAAGGAAATGCAAAAACATCACCCAGGAGGGAGGGAATGGTACTTAGAATCTTCCAGAGTATGCAGGTAGATTACACAAAAGTTCCCTGATACAGAGGTAGAAATACCTATTGGTTATAGTAGACTAACTAACAGGATGGATGGAGGTTAAAGGGTTCAGGAGGTAGTACTCTATGGGCAATCATTTCTATTGAGAAAACATCCCATTGAAAGTATGCATGAGATTGTGGAAGCCAGTCCAAGAAGGTATGTGCAAAAACTGTCCCAAGTTTTGTGTTCTCTACACAGGGCAGCTCTGCAGCAGGACCCACTGTCCTTGTCCGAGACTCTACACAACTTCAAGCCTGCATACTTAGGCACTCATGCAAGCCTGGAAACAACAACTGCAGCCCCGCTGGAAGGCCCCAAGGACAGCAGCTACTACACGGTGTTGTTAACTACACCAGCAGCGGTGAAACTACAAGCCGTGGGTGTAACACAGTAGAGTGAAGTTGCAGAACAGGGAGGCCATAGGCGAGGACTTTTGATACCATATCCAGATAACAAGTGGGAGGCTCGGAGAGGACCAGGTCAGAAACTGACTTTGAGAGAGAAAGGAGGACTGAACTGTATAATTTTGCCTAAAGACTAATAAATGACTGGAGAAGTGGGACCGAAAATAAGTACTCATAGTGGTTTATTTAGCCAATTTCAGGGGATCCAGGAGTCCAAGTTGTTCCAGTGACTGTAAAAATTAGATCAGGTGGAAGAGAAAGTTGATTATGTATTAACAGAAGTAAATGCTGGAAATCCTTATCCTACTCTGAGAACACTGAGGTGGAGTTAAATGGAAGATAGTGATTTCAGAATTTACTCAGTCATAGTATTAGTAGTTATCTTAGTATGCATATCTGGGTTATGTTTGCTTGAGGACTTATGGAAATACACTCTGCTTTATCCTTTTATAGGGAAGCCAAAACAAAGGGTCCTAAATGTCTGATCCATACAACAAACTAGATGTATTGCATGGCATCCACATCCTATCTTTTAGTGGCTGGCAGAAATCTTTTTTATTACATATGGGTTCTTATTAGTAACAGCACATTTCAGAGGTATCAGGAGGAGCCTGTAAAACATTTAACACTTTCCTTTTTCCTGAGGGGGAACTCATGAATTAACCATGGAGTTCCTATTCTGTATCATACAAGCCTTGAGTATTGGGATCCAAACACTTGAAGATAATACACTCATTAGAATGTCTCATGATATAAAGGACAAATTATCAGGAGAAGTTGTTGAGGGATGGGCATTGCCAGAATGCCCAGGGATTATGGTAAGGGCTTCTGCACATCCCCATTCCCTTGTCAGCTGAAAATTTTGCCTAGTGGGAGTACTGTAGGCCTGAACCATTTGCTCAGGTCCCAAAGTGTCTCTCACGTTCTTGGGTCAGAAACGGTAATAGAAAAACACATGGTGAAATAAAAAATAATTTCAAAGAGAAAGTATGTTGCAACAGTTTTAACAATGCAGAAACAAAAAAATTCTAATAGAAAAGATGAGGGAATTTGTGAGAAGTAAAAATATATTTTAGTTTCTGCAATATTATTAATAGTATTGGTAACATATTAGCTTATAGCTCATAACACATTTTTAAATATATTTACACACATATACTGTAGTATGTGAGCTTTTGAAATACAAAGAGTCTTAAGAATGTATTTTAGAACTGGCAGCTGAAGGAGGCCTTGGAGCAAAGCGAACCAGACACATAGATAAGGATTCAACAGTGGGATGTATGTACTTTTGTCTGAAGGCACCTGCTTATGCAGACTGAGGTCAGCAAAAGCTGAAGGCAAAGCCGACAACAAATATACAAGAATTTGGCATTGTTTAGCAAAATGGGAGGTTAGTATCTGGTTGATGGGCATTTTGAAATTGCAAATGAGAATTAAGAAAGCACAAGGTTCAAGCGTGATTATGTGCATGATCATATATGCTGTAAATAGGGGGAAGGAGGCATGTAACTTAGGCGATTCTGATAGGATTGTAACTTTTGGGTCCTGTCCAAGGGGATGGAAGCTGGCATAGGGGATAAAATGTGTGTTGCTTTGTGGGAGGGGGTCCTTCTCTCTAGAGAGTACCCGTATCTGCAGAGACGTAAAAATAAACATTTGATGCTTCAGCCGATCCTGTGTTAAATTGTTTCATGAGTGTTATCAGCTATTTCCCTCAAAGGCAGTGGCAAAGCCTCCTCTGATGGAATCTTGAGAGCCATCTTGTTGGCTGTTGGACTAGGACTCTGAGAGATCTTGGCTCAAATCCCTGCTTAGCTGTGGAAGCCCACCAGGTGACCTTGGGTGAATCTCACTCTCTCGACCTCAAAGGAAGGCAGTGGTGGCAAATCCACTGTAAACAAAGCTGTCCCAGAAAGAAAAAATGATAGTCACATATTCTCAGCCCCAGAAAACCATGTGATAGGTTTGCCATAAGTTGGAAATGACTTCAAGACTCACAACCACAACAGAGGGTCACCGTAAGTGAAGAGTCAACCTGAAGATGCATCATAGCAGTAGAAATATGAGAGAGAAATGAGATAGATAAGATATCTCTCCTCAGGTGGGACTGAAATGAGATGATGTGGCAATAATGCTTGGTGAAGTGGGAGGCTGTTGGAAAAGAGGAAGACGGATGGATGGATGGTTGGATGGATGCATCAAGGAAGCCCTGGCTACGTTGATAACAGGCTGACCTGGAGCTCTCTCATTCAGAGAGTTGGCATAACTCAAGGTTGACTTGATAGCAATAAAAAATTTACAGATAAAAAAAGTTACTAAATAAACGTGAAAGGCCAGATATGGCCCACCTGCCGTGGCTGAAGGTGAGACAACAGCCTCATTGCCTCCACCCAGATGGTCTCCCTGAGCATGTTGGACAGAGGGTGGGATGAGATACCAATTAGTTCAACAAATCATAAATAAATAACTAAATCTGGGGGGGGGCCTCAGATTGCCCACCACAGGGCTATAAAATCCCTGGTGCTCTCCCTGGCTGGCCTGCCGCGTGCCATATGGGGATGGACACCAGTGCCATGAGGGGACCATGGCCAGCCTCTCTCTGTTTCGGAGCAGCCCAGGCCTGGCTTGGGCTGTGGGAAGCCAGGGGCTGGGGTGGGGCAGGGAGGGGAGCATAGGGCCCTCGTGGGGAAGAGGCCTGGGCTCCCTCTCCCTCCCTTCCTAGAGGCTGGCATGGTGCCCCACTGGCATTTGCAGCCCAGCACGGCTCACCAGCTCTGATTTCCCCTCTTCCTTTTCACGGCCTTTCAGCGGGTCCGGCGCGATTGAGTCCCCTTTTATGTCTCTCTCTCTCTCCTTTGTCCCCGGACCATCCAGCCTGCAATAATGCGCCGGGCAGTGTTTGTACAGGAAAATGCTGCCGTGACGAATTCCTGCCGCCGTCTCTTGCCCTGGGCGGCTCCGTGGCCAAAGGAGCGGGGATGGGGGGGAACAGGGCTGGTAGTGTCTCTCCACCTGAGTGAAGAAGGGGGCACTGTTGGGGGGCAGGCGGAGGTCCAGAGAGAGGTCACGTGCACCCCCATGAAGAGGTGTTCGGACTGAGAGTCCCAGCAGCCCTAGTGAAACCAATGAGTGTTGGGGGATGATGGCTGATGCAGTCTAGCCACATCTGGATGGCTACGCCTACCCCGACCCGGGAGCAGTTTCCTAAAGGCTGGTAACCACAACCGTTCTGTCCCCCAACTGAGTGGGTCTTTATTTTTAATGAGAAATTGGTTTAACTTTCCTCCTCCTTGCTGGAAATCAGAGCCTTCAGTTTACAGCTTCTCCCAGGCTTTGGGCTGCTGGAAGGACCTCTTTTAGCCCATGTTCAGAGGCACCCTTTCACATCTTTATGCCTGTGTCAGTCAGTCCCATGCTCTCGAACTCAGGACAGAGAGAAGCTAGGATGACTCCTTTCCCTACTTCCCTCACCAATTGGAGACCTTCTTCCCTCAGGGGTGGACAAATGACCCTTCCTTGCAGCAGAAGGAGCTTTTAACTGGACAGGGGCGTTGTGTTTCTGCTTTTATTGGTGTGGTGTGTATGTGTTTAAATGGCATCTTCACCCTTTTTCATCCAATCTTGTCTCATGTTTTGGTCCTGTCTGCTTCATTCAGTTTAATTATTCTGTCTGGCTGATATCCCTCCCTCCCTCTACAGCTCTCTCTCAGAGCAATGAACCGTGTGGTGAGTTTGCATGTTTTGAAATGGTTTAAAAGAGTTAGAATTGCTGGTAACTATATCCACATATTACGACATCTTTAGGTTTCTTTATTGCCCAAAAAGTCCGGAAACAGGGCGCAGTCTCTCAGAATGTCTTCTTTTAAAATCCATGTCAGCTGGGCAGCCTGAACGAACATCAGTGACTTCTGTGCTTTGCTCTTGTTGAGAAAAAACTGTAGGTATAATAGAGGCGTCCTTTACCAGAATGGCTGAATCGCATCGCCTGCTGACATGTCTGAAGCAAAGGAACCCTTTCTCTCTCTGCATTTGCTTAACCAAAGTGCCTCCATTTTGAGTTCTGGGCAGCTCCAAAGGTTGGTCCTGTTGCCAGCGCTTTGGCCCACTGTGAGAAGTAAAATATATTTTAGTTTCTGCAATATTATTAACAAGTATTACTAACATATGTATTGGCTTATAGATTATAACACATTTTAAATATATTTACACACATATACTTTAGTATGTGAGCTTTTGAAATACAATGGAGTCTAAAGAAACATAATTATAGAAGCTGGCAGCTGAAGGAGACCTTGGAGCGAAAGGGAACCAGGCACATAGAGATAAGGATTCAATAGTGAGATGAATGTACTCCTTTTTGGGGAGGCACCCGCTTATGCAGACTGAAGGTCAGCAAAAGCTGAAAGTGGGTAAGAAAAACTAGAGAAGAATTTGGCATTGTTTAGCAAAAATGGGAGGTTAGAATCTGGTTGATGGGCATTTTGAAATAGCAAATGAGAGTTAAGAAAGCACAAGGTTAAAGCGTGATTATGTGCATGATCATATATACTGTAAATATGGTGAAGGGGGCATTTCTTAGGCGATTCTGATAGGGTTGTAACTTTTGGGTCCTGCCCAAGGGGAGGGAAGCTGGCGTAGGGGATAAAATGTGTGTTGTTTTGTGGGAGGGGGTCCTTCTCTCTAGAGAACACCCGTGTCTGCAGAAACGTATTTTTTTTAAATAAATGCTTGATGCTTCAGCCGATCCTGTGTTAAATTGTTTGATTAGTGTTATCAGCTATTTCCCACACCCACTTAAACTTAGGCTGGCCTTCCTTGGCAGAGCCCACACCTGGCCCCCGGCACTCCCTGCCACCATATTTCTCCTTATTTTTCACTGCTGAGCAAAGACACGCCTGATTCAGGGTCCATGGCTGAGGGTTAGCCAGAAGTTACGTTTTTTTTTATCAACCATGTATCAGAATTTTAGTCCTGGGAAAGCAAATATTCTATATTCTGAGTATATTCTAACAGGAGCTGCCATGGAAGTTCTGAGGGGGGGATATTGGTGTTTTTGTGAGGTAATTTGTGAGGTAAAATGAACCCCCAAGGGAGGGAAGCATTGTGGGAAGAAAACACACAAAGGAAAAAGGCAGGATTGCACAAAATATTCCATTACTCTATAAATATATTCTAGTAGGAAGAGGAGAAAGAAACGGGGCGTTTTAGAAGTAGCTGGAAGAGTGGGAAGGCAGGGGACGAAGTGGAGTCATTCTGGCTAAACTGGGACATTTTGAGGATTTGCTTTATGAAAGCTGCAAATGTGGCTAAAATAGGGATGGGAAAAGTGGGGCTCATGGACTGCATATGCCCTCCAGCTCCACAAAACTGAGTTACCCCCTCCATTTTCAAAAAGTTGGTGGTCTTTTGGGGTGAATTCAGCCCCCCCAATGGTGCAAATAGCACCCCTCAAATCAGTACCTCCTTCCCCTTCTGGAACAGGGTTTCCCAAAATGGGCTGTACTTTTTTAGGATCCCTAGGATCCCTATTTATTTATTTATTTATTTATTTCATTCACCAGCAACTTTTACCACAAGAAAGAAGTTTGTTGTGATCGAAATGACTTTTTTTTTCTCCGCTGAATTGATGCTTAATGTTTTCCTACTTGGGTGATGGGTTCTTATTGCTGTTTTGTGCCTTTATGAGAAGAGAAAGCGTATAGGCAAAATATACAGCGTTTTCCCCATCTTTTTCCCTGGCCTACTCTGCAGGGCTGGTGGAAACCCAGCACCCAGGACCCTTCAGTTCAGGGAGGGCGTTGCCTGCTGAAAGGCCTAAACCAAAGGATCTCTGGGCCTTTGCTTAACCAAAGTGCCTCCATTTTGAGTTCTGGGCTCCCAGCACTTACTGCCACCACATTTCTCCTCCTCCTTCCCTGCTGAGCAGAAGCATCTGTGACTCAGGGTTCCTTCCTGATTGTTGAGCAGAAGTTACTTTTTTTTCTAATCAACCAGGTATCAGAGTTTTAGTCCAGGATTCTAAGTATGTTCTAACAGGATCTGCCATGGAAGTTCTGAGGGGGGTGTTGGTGTTTTTGTGAGGTAATTTGTGAGGTAAATGAACCCCGAAGGGAGGGAAAAGGCTGAGGAGAGAGCGTTGTGGGAAGAAAACACACAGAGGCCAAAAGGCAGGATTGCACAAAATATTCCCAATAAAGTTAAGAATAGACCTAATTCATGTTTTATGTTGTGTTTCCTGGCCTCAAAAAGCACCTGTTTTGAGGCAGGGTGAGGCCCTCGCCTTTCACTCCAGCCCAAGGCTTCGCAGGAGGACGTAGGCCTCAGACTCCAAATAATGTCTAATTTATTAAACAAGCAATTTTTTGTTTTGTTTTGTTTTGTGGCTTAAATTCTATCAATATCTAATTTGTTTTTTCCTCAGAGGTGTAGTAACTAGGGGACAAAATGAGGACTTTGGCCTCCAAATAAGAATTTTTTTTTTCTCCTTTTGAAATTTCCCTTCAGTCCCCAAATTTCTAGCATTGGAGGGAATGACAAATTGCAAGTCATTCACATCTAGTAGTAGTATAAATTTATGGATTAGTCAATTGACCATGTCAAAGAAATAACTTCAAACATTATAAAAGGCAATAAAATAAGTAAAAGGGAGTGAAGCAAGATAAAAGAAGCTAAAATAAAGTATGACAAAATATAAAATGAAGTAAAAATGAAAGAATAAAGTTGGTGTTTTTCTAAGGTAATTTCTGAGGTAAAATGAACCCAAGGGAGGGAAAAAGCTAAGGAGAAAGCGTTGTGGGATTGCACCAAATATTCCCAATAAAGTTAATAATAGACATAATGCATGTTTTATGTTGTGTTTCCTGGCCTCAAAAAGCACCTGTTTTGAGGCAGGGTGAGGCCCTTGCCTTTCACTCCAGCCCAAGGCTTCACAGGAGGACGTAGGCCTCAGACCCCAAATAATGTCTAATTAATTTAATTTAATTTAAAGAAATAATGACAAACTTAAATAATGATTTATTAAACAATTATTAAAGCAGCTAAATAATAATAAGCTTAAAAGACTCATCTCTTGCACTGTCTGAACTGTATTTCTAGATGCTCAATTGAAGTTTTAATTTAATGCAATGCAAGAAATTGAGGACTGAAGGAAAATTTTAATTTTGGAGGGAGGCAGAATGTGTATTTGGGGTGACAAATACACCCCATATTTCATCTTCTCCCCAGTAGCTGTGCTCGCTAATCCTGCATCTTCCCCTATCCTTTATCAGCAAACTTTTTTTTACTTTCATTAGTATTTTATTCTGTTTTCCAAAATTTCATAACAAACATGAAATAGGAAACATTTAAATAGCACTCTATACAATCTGAATATTTAACATTGTTTTAGTAAAACTAGTAACTTTTTCAGTGCTATGCAAAATCCCACTGAATATGCTGTGACTTATCTCTGTGTGAGTAGCAGCAAAAGTTTTATGAATAATTGCTAATATTAAAAATATAATTGTTGCCATTGTTGTGTGTCACACATTCCTGTGTGGAATGACTTGCCAGAAGAGATTGACAGCAGAATACACGCTCTGAATTAAAAGAAAAATACTTAAAACCTATCTCTTCAGGCAATTTTTAACTATGAATTTTACACTGATGGTTTTATGTGTTTTCAATGTATTTTAATGCATGATGTGGTTTTAGTTCTATTTTAATTTATGTTGTAATCCATGTCAAGCCTTCGGGAGAGTTGGGTAAGAAATAATAATAATAAAAATTTCATAACTAATATTAATTAATTATAGTATTATTAATGATATTATAATTAATTAATATGAATTGTGGTGTTGTTGTTTTCCAACTTATTGCAACCCTAAGGCAAACAGGTTTTCTGGGGCGTGTCTGGTGCACCCAAGGTCACCCAGTGGTTTGCATGGCTGAGCCACTACACAACGTTGGCTTTCTAAAAATATAATTACCAAGCCCCAAAATTCCTTATTTCAAGTGTTTGTTAATTGAGAAAGTACAGAACAGCAACACAGATCCAGAAAGCCCAGTATGTATTCCTGTTATTTGTGAAAAGCAGTGTTTGAGGAGAGCTCAGCCCTCTGGGTAGATATCTACGCAGAGACAGTATGTGTCTGGGACAGGGTTGGTAGATCTTAGGGTCTGGGTCTCTAGTTTTTGTGGGTCATCTTCGGGTTGGCGACAAGGGCACAAGTTCTCCACTTTGGGGGGGGGATCCCAGCTCTACGCCAGAGGAAAGAAAGGACCGTGTGTAAATCTACAGCTCAGCTAGCGGAGCAGCAGTTTGCTACCACTGGCAAGGTATAATTGATTTCTTGCTACAACTTGCAAAGATTTAGCCTCCTTCTTTTTCCCTCCTGGCCATTGTGGGTCCAGGACTCACCTTCCACTCTGCTGTGCCACCTGCCTTCTGGCTGGAAACAAATAAATGTTTCTTCTCCCTGAATAAGTGAGAACGAACAATCGCCTCCTTTTAGCTTGATTTGGGTACACCCTAGATGTCAGCTAAAATTTCTTTCTAAATTCCAAAAGGGAAAATATATTCTCTGCTAGGTTATGAATGACGAGCTTTGGGCGACTGTGGTTGGTATTTAATGCATAACATTTAATGACATCAACAAGGGCCGTTGTCCCTAATTCTCAGGTTTTCAACCGGAAACTATAGGGCCTACTGTCCTAGTCCAGGATGTAATGTATGAACGCTCTCTCAGCCTTCCCTCCTCATCAGACTGATGCACAACCCAACATTTTTTATTTTTGAGCCCCAAAATCAAGTTTGCAAGCTGTGGAGTTTGCTGTTTGTTTGTTGAATGTATACCCTGCTTTTCTCCCAAAGGTGACATCCACTACTGATCATTGATTTGAATCTCAAAGGAGTTGCTGTCATCAACCTCTTCTCTTCCTCTGGCTACAGGTGACTCTGACGTCGGAGCGACTGGATGAGGCCTCCTTCCCGGAAGACGCAGAATCAGAAGCGGTCCGTCTGCACTGGAGAAGCTACGCTGACCTCTCTGATGCTGAGGATCTGCTGGCGGATGAAGCGTCCGGAGGTAAGGAGGAGTGGCCAGTTGGGGAAACATTCTCCTTTTGCTTCCCCCAAAATGGAAGTGAATCAGGGAATCATAGTATCTTAAAATTGGAAGGTACCCTAAAAGCCATCTAGTCCATGCCCTGCCATGAAGAAAATAGCCCTGAAAGATGCCCATCCAAACTCTGTTTAAAAACCTCCAAAGGTGGAGAAGGCAGTCCTTTCCCCTCCTAGATAACGCTTACAGTCAAGAAATTCTTCTTAATGTTTAGGTGGAGTCTCTTTTCCTGTAATTTGAATTTGGCTCCATCTTCTCCATGACATCCCTTCAGACATTTAAAGATGGCCTATTATGTCACCTCTAAGGCTGTTTCCACACAACACTGTCATAGTGCTCTTATTCCACTTTCAACATCCGGTGGAATTCTGGTGTTTGTAGTTTCCTGAGGCCAAGGAGCTCTCTGGCTGAGAGTTCTAAATGCCCCTTCCTAAACTACAACCCCCAGAATTCCATGGGATGTTGAAAGTGGAATAATAGCACTATAACTGTCGAATGTGGGAATGGCCTAAGCTCTCTCTCCTCCAAGCCAAACATACCCAGCTCCTATGTCAACTGAGAACAGTCACTCCACTGCAACTTTATAATCCTAAAATCCTAAGATTATTTAATCCTAAGATTAAAAGAACTGTCTGAGAGACTGGAATCATTTTTGTTTCAGCACCTTGGATAGGTCTTTTAAATTTTGGAATAAAACTTGCAGAGAATTCACCGCACCACTAACTGGTGAGAGACCAGTGGCTGCAGGGCTGTGGCATTCCTAGGATACATTGCTCCACCTCATTCAGGAACTGGACACGGTTATAGTGCTACTATTCCATTTTCGACTTCGATTCTGTGATTCTTCACCCAGCCCATTACCTCCTCCAAGCAGTCATTCCAAGGAAACATACTAACCTCAGCTGTTTTTGAAGGCATGGATAAATATACCGGGGTGTCATCAGCATGCTGATAGGACCCCGCCCCACACCTCCAGATGATCTCTCCAAAGGTTTCATGTAGATGGTAAGAAAGCATTGGGGAGCTGTAAGCTGTGCTGGAGGAGGAAGGAGCGGGGCGGTCACGCAACCAGGAAGCCAACTGCGGGACAAAGGAGCAGCGAAGAGAACACCTCGCGCAAAAACCTCCTTGCGCGAATGGCACCCTCCACTTCCGCGATATGGTAACGTACGGAAAAGGCCCAGGAGTGGTGGTGCACAAGAGTGAGCCATGAGCTTGCGTCCTCCTGCCCCCTGTTCAGAAGGGACTGAAATCGCTCCCCTTCTCCGCTACTGGGAGAACCTCCTGTCTCACGGGCCAGCTTGGAGGGACGGTGGCAGCACGGGGACAGTCCCCCTCCTCACCATGGCCCCCTGCCCCATTTGCCATGGAGGGGGTGTGCTGCGGAAGGGCTGGGGTGATGCAAGGCAGCGCTTTTCTGGGGGATGAGCTGTGCCTGGCGCAAAAGGCAAAGGCACTGGGATACCTCTCCCCCCCCGGGCAGGGTCTGGAAACTTTTCCCACACTGCCCTGAAAGCAGAAACAAGAACGAAGCAGAAGCAGAGCCTGAGGGGAGGTTCTCTGAGTTTTTCTCAGGGGAGACGCGTGGCTCCCCTTTCCCTCCCTACCGTCCCACCTCCGTTCCTGGCCGGTGAGGCGGTCTTTGCCGGGGAGGGAGGCATTGTAAATAATAAATAAATAATTTTATGGTTGGAGATCACCACAACATGAGGAACTGTATTAAAGGGTCGTGGTATTAGGAAGGTTGAGAACCACTGATCTGGAACCTGCCTGAGAGGTGGAACCGGAACCACTGCAACACAGTGCTTCTGATTCCCAACACCTCCCCCAGCTGTTCCCAAAGGATCCCCGGTCGATGATATTGACTCCCACTGTTGATAAAACAGAGATCTGGTCTTCCCCTAAAAGGGGGGGCTCTTCTCCTTCCTTCCCATCCCACAGGCACATTTTGTTTGCTTCTGAGGCTCTCTTCTTGCAGAAAAGGGAGGCAGTGGGAAAAAGGAGGGACTGCAAATATATTTCCCAGGGGTAGGAAGGAGGAAGAGCCTTCCCCACTTTCAGACCAAGCCGGAGAGTCTTCTGGAGGGCCTGGTGCGGGGGGGGGTGTGGATGCAAAAGTTCTGGTGTGGATGCAAAAGTTCCCTTTTCCCTACCCCTAAAAAGGCATCTTTGTGGCTTCAGCTGCTTCAATCTCCTCTCCCCTCTCTGTTACGTGGAGACATTGGGGAGGCGTCAAAGGAGGATCCTGTTTGCTGGTCACCTGGATGGGGGGGGGTATTTGGCTGTTGCCTGGCTTGGGGGGTCCTCGTGGGGCATGAGAAGGGTGAGGGTTATTATGAGATGCCAGAAGGCATGAGCAGCCGTGAGTGGCAGGGAATGGAGTTTAAAAATGGGTGGAGAGGACAAGGGGGAGGTGAGGAGGAGGAGAGAGTTTCTGCCTGGAAGGAGGAAGAAATGTGAGGAATTGTGGGAGGGAAAGCCCCCCCACCGACTCTAATCCTGGAAACGAGGGGGGGGGGCGGATGAAGGAAACTGTTGAAGGATTTTTGTAGGAGAGGGAGAAGACAAGAGGCTGCTGCAGGGAAGAGAAAGAGGAGGCAGACTAAGTGTTCATTCTCCTCCCCCTGGGGAGGTGCATGTGAGGCTCTGAGGCTGGCATAATCTGGGGAAAGGAATGGGGGATGGTATCATCAGAAATGTTGTGTCCCCGTACATTTTGTTACTATAATTTATGGATGTGTCTTTATCTCTGATAAGGGGTTAGTTTAACCTCTGGTTGCCAAAAAACCAAAACTCCCCAAAAGAATGAGAAAATGCGCCTAGTTATAGAGCTGACCCATGTCCTGGGAAACCAGATGACTGCAGTTGTTATTAAGATGGATTTCAGCTTTTGTAGCTCAGAGATAATACAGCCTAACATCCTTCTAAGTTTCCTCAAGATGAGTATCTCATCCAGAGATGGATACCTCAAAGTCTCAAATTCCAGGCTGTTTGCATTGTTTCTTTGTTCCCAGAGAGCTACTGTCTCCTGATCGTTCTGAAAATCCATTTAAGTGGCCTTTGAGCCATTTGCAAGATTTACCCAGCATGTGACAGAAAACAGCTGCTCTCTTTATCTCCATAGTCATTGCCTCAATCTCCAATCCCCAGTATATCTCTATGGCTCACTGTGTTTGATATAAAATAATTAGGATCCTCACGACATAACATTTGGGTGTGTTAGGGGGCTTACACTAATATATTGGAAAATAGGAAGAGAATTCAAAAGGATAAACTAGAAAACTGAGTTCAAATTAATAAAATCTAATTCAGCAGGGAGAAATACAATGTTTGGGACTGAGACTGTTTTGGTTGCCTTGGTGGATGACCTGTGCTGGCAACTAGATGGGGGAGCGTGTCCCTCTTGGTCCTGCTGAACCTTTTGGCCGCTTTCTGTATAATTGGCCATAGTATCCTTCTGGGTCACCTTGTGAGGATGGGACTTGGGGACACTGTTTTACAGAGGCGTCATTCCTTCCTGGAGGACCAAGTCCAGAAGGTTGTGCCGGGAGACTCCTGTTGAACCCCTTGTCCTTTGGCCTGTGGAGAGCCTCAGGGTTCTGTCCCGCATGCTATTTCCCATCTCCGTGAAACCGCTGGGATAGATTGTCTGGAGTTTTGGGATTTGGTGCCATCAGTACGCAGAAGACACCCAACTTTATTACTCCTTTCCAGCACAAGCCGAGGAAGCTGTTTTGGTCCTAAACCAATGGCTGTTATCAGTAATGGATTGGAACAGGGCAAACAAATTGAAATTTAATCCAGACAAAAGAGAGGTACTCTTGCTGAGTTGAAAGACAGATCAGGGAATAGGGATTCAGCCTGTGTTAGATGGGGTTACGCTTTCTCTGAAGACACAGGTCCACAGCCCAGATGTCCTCCTGAGGACACTCTGAGCCTGAGAGCCCAGGTCTCAGCAGTAGTCAGGAGTGCGTTTGCACAGTTAAAGCTTGCGCACAAGCCATGCTCATTCCTTGAGATGTCAGACCCGGCCAGAGTAACACCTGCCTTGGTTGCATCCCAGTTGGATTATCGTAACAGGCTCTACGTGGGGCTGCCTTTGAAGAGCGTTTGGAAACTTCACCTGGTCCAAGGAGCTGCAGCCAGATTGTTAACTGGAGCTAGCTACAGGGATCACACACACCCTGTTGCAACAGCTCCACCGGCTACCAGTCTGTTTCTGGGCACAATTCAAAGTGCAGATGATGACCTTTAAAGCCCTACAGGGCTCACCTCCCGGACCATATTTTCCACTAGGAACCAGTCCCACTTTGAGA
>CAOLHI010006668.1:0-26910 GCA_948474755.1 Ctenosaura bakeri
CAATATTCATATCTTCTATCTCTAACCAATCTAAATCACCCTTTCCTGAAACCCCCTCTATGATATATCTCAATTGATTTGCATAATAATACCATTTTAAATTTGGAAGTCCCAGGCCACCTTCTTTTTGACTTTTATACCAATATTTCTTGTTAATCCTCGATTTTTTATTTCCATTACAAAAATTATTTAATATCTTTTGCCACTCCTTTAATTCTTCCTCTGATATTTTTATTGGTAACATTCTAAACAAAAAGTTAATTTTAGGTAAAATTTTCATTTTTACCACTGCTATTCTACCAAACCACGATAGCTTTATATTTTTGTAGTCCTCTAATTTCCTTTTTGTTTCTAATCTTAATTTCTTGAAATTTTTTCCTGTAATTCTTGTAAATTTTTTGTAATCTCTATTCCTAAATATTTAATTGATTCTTTTATTTTAAGTAATCCTCTTTTACTACTTATAAATTTTTGTACTTCTTCTTTAGTATAATTAAATAACATTATTTCTGATTTGGCCCAATTTATTTCTAATCCCGTCTTCTCCCCAAACTCTATTAAATGTTTATCTATCCTATCTATCTTTTCAATTGGATCCTTAATTGTCAACAATGTGTCATCTGCAAATAAGCTTATTTTATTTTTTTCCTTAACTCCAATTCCTTCCAAATTCTCATCATTTCTTATCACATTCGCTAACATTTCTATAACTATTGCAAATAAAACTGGAGATAATGGACATCCTTGACAGTTTCTCAGTCTCATGAGGCTTGCAGTCCCTATTAAAAATAGCATAGGGAGGCAACAGAGGTGACAACAAATAATCCATGAATAATCAAATCTGCAAAAGTGAAACCCACAAATGTGGAGGGCTGACTGTATTTAATTTATGCATGAATGATACTATGCTCCTTTCCCCTATGTTTTCTCTTTCATCACCACATGCAGGGAATTTGGGATGTGAAGGATATTTGCCATTATTATTATTATTATTATTATTATTATTATTATTATTATTAGCAGCTTTTTTTCCTCAGCTACACGTCAAGACACTTCAGCAAAAAAACAAAAAAGTCAACAGTTTTTTTTTGCACTTTGGGACTTCTTTTTGAAAATTTCATGAACTGTGCTTTTGCACAAAATGAATTGCTCTGTGCCAACATTTTGCACAGAATTGCCCTTTTTTGTGCAAAAAGGTTTTTGTGCAGAATGCTCTTTTTTATTTTTGCAAAAAAACATGCACAAACCATTCATGGAAATATCAAAAACATTCCCCAAAATCTTGCAGTGACTGCCATTTTTACAAGGTGGTATCTCAAACTATGAAGATTCTCAGGACTGGAAAAGAGTCCCAAAATTGAAAAACAAACAAATGAAGAAAACAAAACAACAAGCAAGCAAGCAAAGAAATGAACATCACCAGAAAATGCACAAAATCTCATATGATTAACCCAACAAAACAAGATTCCATGGAAAACTTTATTTTATATTTTTCTTTCTTCTGTTTCTGATTCTGACACAGACTGGAAGCATATAGTTTCTGATCAGTGAATGAATCAACTGAAAAACTGGGGGAGGGAGAATTATGACATAATCAATACAACAGTGCCTGCATCACTTTCAGTTGTAGCGCTAAATTACTTTCATAAATGAGAGCATTTAAAATCTTATAGATTATGGATTGAACTTCACATGACCACACATCTTCTTCTCATAAGGTACTTATTAGTGCTACATAAAGAAAGATCACAGTGAAATGAAGTTACAGTCTGCTATACCCCCTAGTGGAAAAGGATTTGAGAAGCAAATTCTGATGGCATAGCCACATTGGCAATTAGCAACAGGGCATGTATTTCGTAGTAAAAGGAAGCATATTTGCTCTGAAACTATATCCCAGAATTTCACAATTAAAATTCAAGAATACCATGGTTCTTTTGCCTTTCACAGTTATACACAAGGGATTTCAGTAGTTGCCATTTTTGTCACTTCCACATACTAAGTGTCACCTGCTATAATCCCCTGTTCTACACAACTCTCAGATACAAATCTCCCATCCCCATTTGCAACTGGCCACATGCTATGACATACAAGGTACAAAAACACTGAGATAAAGTGATTAAGAACAATGAATTACTTATGTTAAACTCTAGATACAGAAAGGGATTAAATGTAGATATGCCCTCAATATCTTAAGAATCTGCTTTACATTTCTGAGCTGCAGTGAAGAAATAAATGTGCTAAATCAATTTCTCAAAATCCCAAAGTCACTAAAGCTTGGTATATGTGCACAAATTTAACAGAGTGAAATTATAAATTTGTATAAAGTATAAATTTGAAGGATGCTCAATTAGACAGTCTCATCTAGTATTGTAAAATTTTAAAGTAACATTAAAGATGGGAAACCATTGAAACTTATGTATGTGTAAAGTCATACTTGATCCATACCTGCATGACTTAAGAGATATACCAATACAGAAATGAAAAACGTATATCTTAAGGTATGCATATGCTGATAATATAAATGTATGAAACTACTACCTGTTGTTATCAGTTCAGCAAAGTAAATGACGTTTAATAATACAGGGTGCGATTTACTGGGAAGCCCCACAGAAAAAAGATGATTCCTGCACAGAAAATGCTGCAACTGGGGACATTCCACACAAAATTTGCCTGTGGTAGATTTGTACTTGAAGCAGCTTTTTCTGCATAGAATATAGTATTTTTACATGGAATTTTTTTTCTTGCACGGAAAAAGCTGTTCCAGCCAATGACATTTGTCTGACATATAATAAACAATTAAAAATATCAAATAGACCAAAAAGTGATTTATTTACTATCATCTGACTTTCTTAGAAAGTATAGAAAAAAATTATATAGGGATATAGTGGTCTTTCATCCAATCAAAGAACATCTGCTTAATTTTAACAAACAGATTTTAACAATCAGTGACTTCCAGATCACACTCGGACTAGCGTGTGTTCTTTGAAACGTGTGACTAGTTCCAAGACAGCAACTATTTCCCGTAAGCTTATAATGAACCTTCTCATGAAAGGAGAGCCACAACTTATTATTAAAGCACAGACAAGTTCTAGGTTCAATAACTGGTATCACCAGTGAAAAGGATTTCAAGTAGCAGGGCTGGGAAGGATTTTTGCCTGAGAGTTTTAAAACAGGAAAGACAAAATGGATCAATAATTTGCCCTGCTATAAGTCAACTTTACATGTTATAAAATGGGCCCTGAGAGGAATCTGATACAAGTGGAAATAATCTGGCAGCACAACTCTATAAAATCTATTTTTTGAAATAGGATGTTTTTAATTGGGATAATTAAGACAGGAAAAGAATTCAGAAGCACCTAGATAAACTAGAAAACTGGATAGAAATTAAAATGAGATTTAATAGAGACAAATGCAAAATACCACATTTAGGCCACATAAATCAAATGCACAGGTATAGGGTGGGGGATACAGATCTCAGCAGTACTACACCTACTACATGCATGTACTACATGTCAGATTATTGTTGATCATAACTTGAACATGTGCCTGAAGACAGGAGTGGAGTTATGCTCAGTGGTCATGATGCCACTGTCAGGTCTTTGCCATCCAGTCCATCTGCCTTCTATCCATTGGAAACAGGAGCCTGTTCTCCATCTGTAGGCTCCATGTGTCATTTAGAACCCTGATCACACAACTCTACGAAATCACACAGCGAGTCTAAACATAGAACTTATATTTTGAGGCTTGCTATTCATACATTCCCATCCGTTATATAGACAGTGGTAGGTCCAGTCATCAGGGGCATGATGGAAGGGTACACATCCATGAGTATCCTTGTGATTCTAATTGCTTGAGGAACTAAACAGCTATTTAGGGCTTTTATATCTGCAGTAATCTCTTGTTAAAGGACAGTAATGTGCGTGCTTATCAGATGCTAATGAACTTTTCTTGAAGAAAAATGCCTTCACTAGCCCAACATTTTTTAAAGGGTAAATCAAAATATATTATTTCATCTCATTAGAACTCTAATATATATAATTAGTTTAGTTTTAGATCTACACGGCAATTAAATTTTTACTCCTGAGAAATTCTGTTTTTCTACTCATCTGAAACTACACGGCTTGAAAAGCCATAACTTTTTCTTACAGTGGGTCATCTCTAAAGATAGAGACTAGCCAAATGTATGTAGCTACAAATTTCTGGGGGACAGTAGGAATTTGGTGCTTTCTATAATGTCTTGCTAAGGCAGAGAAAACCTATTTATTGAGAGCAAGAGTCTCAGAATATAAGTCAGACACTAGTTAATGTGAGATATGAAAGACATGATTTCTTTTAATTAAGTTCACTACTACTCAGGCAAATGCCAAAGAATAAGGCTATAATGTGCATATAATCACTTTTTAACAATTAAGTATCTGCAAATTTGTGCTCTGTCCTTTATTCAAATTGACATTTCTCTTTCTGTTTGAAAGTTTTTTGAACTCAAACCCAAAACAACTACAGATTAAACAATAACTGCAGTATTCCCAACTAGTAAAAGATTCAGCTGAGATCTATTAAAAAACCAGATTTAAGTTCTTCAAATTGCATGCTGGGTTAAATAAACTAGTTTCACACCATTACACAGTACAGAATCTGCACCCAAGCTACCAATAATTTCCAGAGATGTTCACCTTTGCAACTAACACATACCTTATGTCATAACCTATCAGCATGATGAAGTGGAAACAGCAAGTATCACATCACTGTTTAGGTTCTGGATGGGTGGGTTTTATTAAATGGATGATTGGGTTTTTCAGGTGATACCAATATAACAGCACAGCCCCCATCAGAGGCTTTAAAATTCTGTTTAAGACACTGCTGCTGACATGCCGATTTAGTATACGCATCTCTATCACAAATGATCAAGCAGGCATGATAAAGGTACTTCATCCGGTCCTTCACCAGGCCAAAACAAATAATTTCTATTTGATATTCATTCCAATCCTATATGCATTTACTTAGATGCTAGCCTCATTATTTATATCAGAGTTACAAGCAAATGATATGTGTCTTGAAAACAGCTTCACATTTTCTTTTCTATAACCCTTTGATGCAGGGCAGGGCTAAGAGCGTGTGAAGGAGAAGAATTTGCATCTGCATATATCCGACCTCCAGAATCAGAGGAAGCATGGCTCTAGAGGGGAGTTCTTTGAAAACTACAGTAGGAGAGGTCCACTGTCTCATATCCTGGCTGTGGACTTCCCAAAACATAGTGTTGGCCACAGGATGATAGACTAGATTAGTCTTATCCAGCACTAGGTTCTTTTTGTGCTATTAGGACTATTGGTTATGTACACTTTGGAATAATTTGCCTCACGGGGGACATAATTACTCTTAGAAATTACTGTACATCTCAGAAGATAAAATAAGGTTCTACATGTTCTGTGCAATAAATACTATGAGTCATATTAGCATTTTAAACAGGATCTCATAAATACTAAAATTCTGGAGACTTGTGCTATTTAATTCAAAGTATAAGGTGATTATATAAAAGTTTAAGACTGTTATTAAATCGTTGTGAGAGACTCAGATGCAAGGAATGCCATCAGCTAAGATTAACAGGTGTTCTTAAGTAAGCTACTTTCAATGACTCCCTCCTCCCTTGTCAGCAAGCTGGGAATAACACCTGACCCTGTTTGGGTTTGTTGTATGGATTTATGAAGAAACAAAGACAGCAGGGAACACGAGCAGCAATTGTTATGCTTTACATGATACCAAAAATACGCAGGTAACAGTAACTCTTAAAAAGTTATAAAACTCTTAAGTTACTATATTTGTGGGCACCAAGCACTCTGTTTAAAAATATGAATCATATACATACCTTGTGAATAAAACCTAGTCACAGGGTGCACCCAGACTGATTAAAAAGACCAGAAAGTCTCAGATTTTGTTCCTGTCTTTTTCAATTTTATTTGGAAGATCCATGCAGGTTTTGTTTATCCCAGAATATTTTCTGTCAGCTCCTGGTATGATCAAAGCCTTTTTATACCAGCATCCCAGGTTAGTTTTCTTTATCCCAGTACAAAATCAGAAGGAAGAAGAACAAAACTTGGGACTTTTTGATCAGCCTGGGTGCAACCACAGTTACCACCGTTACTCATGCTTTGTTTAGAGCTTTAGAATCTTTGGCCCTCTGAATGTTTTGGATGTCAGTTCCCAGAAGCCACAGCCAACACGTAAGCGACTGTGGGAGTTGTAGAATGAAACATGGTCAAATAACTTCTACCCTTGAGCATCAAGGCCATGGTTACTACAAAGGATTATATATGCAGAACACAATGCCAGACTGTTAACATAAGACTACACAGTAGGTTCATTCCTCTATACTGTAACAGCTGCATTGGCTCATAGTTCTGGTTTAACTCCTCAAATGATCTGAGATCAGGGTTCCTTCCCAATATACATTTATAGTGCTATGACTATACTTGAAATGTTTATGGCAGGACCTTATGGAACCCTGGGATTTGCAGTTTAGAGAGGGGCCTTTAGAATCCTCAGCCAGAGAGCTGTAGTTCCTCACCAAACTACAAATCCCAGGATTCCACAGAATGCAGCTAACACCAAACCACAATGCTGTAATTGTGTAGTGTGAAACGGTCTCAGGATACCTGAAAGAGCAGCTGCCCCCTAGCAGTGAAGATCACAATTGGAGACACTTCTCTAGGTGCCACTGCTCCTTGTTGAGGCAGGAAAAAAGCAAAAGAAGGGACCTTTCTGATTCTCTCTATTATCTCTGTTCCTTTCCCTCTCAGATAAATGCTTGCTAGCTCCCAAGCATCAAGATTCAACAAATCCATTCGGTTTACTATGGCTTCTCCAGCTAATTCAATCTGATTTGTTAGGTGGTTTAGATTTATATTTTGTTTCATTTTGTTTTGCTTTGCTTTTTAATTTTGCTGTTAATTGCTCCTTTCAAGATGCTGTTCTTTTTTCTATTTTTGCATACTTGTGTAAAACGGTGGGACTTTTTTGTGTTTTTTTTTCAAGAAAAATACTTTGCTAACTACCTTGAATATCAACGGGGGAGAAATGTGATACATAGAAATTTTCAGATATTTTTGACAAATATTTTTTAACTTTTTTTCTAACACCATGAGCATTCTAATAGGATGAATAAATTTTTCCAGCAACACTTTACCCCAAAAGTAAGATGTAGGTTCACCTTCAGGATGATAAAACCATACAATCATATCAGTTATGTGATCTCACCATACTCACTTGGTTGTGTGATATTAAGCATTGTCACAGGATGTTTATTAGACAAAATGAGGACCTACGAGTTGCAAAAATGCTGGCGGAGGCAGGCCATCAATAAACTCTGATACTGTTGCTGCCCTATACTAGACGTTTTGGACTACAATTCTTATCACCCAATGGCTAAGGAAAATAGAAACCGTAGTCAAACATATGGAGAGCACACCAAATGTGGGCAGACAGTGCACTATGCCATACTGTGCAGAGCAGAACAGAATAAGCCTAATAGAAATGCTTGTTTTATAGAGACAAACTGCTCAGACATTTATACTGCTTTTCTGTGTAGTAATCCCACAGGACTCGATTTACTTTACTATTATATTTTGGGATGCAGAATAGAATGCACCATAAAAACAAACCTATGAAAGTAAGATCAAGCAAAGCAAGAACTAGAAAAACAAAATATGAAACATCTAGCACGATGCACTTGGGTATGCCTCAATTTGTTTTGTTATGTAAAAATTCATCTTGTGAAGACTGGAGGAGGAAAATGCTAGGAGGAAAAAAATATTGTTATCATGCACACTGCAGCATAAGCAACAACACACCTTCTGATATTGTCACCCACTTTCCTTTCCTATAACACAGGTTCAACAATCAATCACTGGAAGCTACGGACACTTATAAGTGGATTATAAAATCAAACCTATCATCATTTTATGTCTGCCCATAATTATATCAGCATGTTAATATTCTTTTAATGATTCCCTAATGATGTAATACAAAATAATAGAATTTGTTTCACAGCTACGCAACTATTAACAAAACGAATTAACAATAAGTCATACCTTCATAAAAGATCCACAAAATAGCTGCTTCTGACAGCTCAGATCCTAAACCCTTATTTTCATCACCTTGATTTTGCTTCCCAAATATGTGCATATTACATAGGACAAATATCACAAATGCCATAGAACTTTGAGAATAACTTGAACCCAGCATTGTATAGCGTGCTATATATGTCATATCCAACAGAAAACTTAACCTTATGTATGGACTAAATCCCACTGGGATTATCTTCAGATAAGTGTATATAGGATTGCATCCTTAGGCTCCCAAGCCATATTTTTACCACATGTAATTAATAAGCAAAGGGAAAGCTTATTACATCACTGCAATAATAACATAAAACTCAGATACACAATAACTCTGTCAAACACCAAAAAAGTGACATAATTTTTTCAAGCCAGCAGATGTATATTACAATTATTTGTTGACTATCCTAAAACTGCAAAATGATAATGGATGATACTTTTAATGAAGCTCTTCAAAAGTAATATATTGTAAATCTGGGGCAACACATACACCTAGCTTAATAGGACTGTGTGTCTTTGGACTTTAATATTGTTTAACCAATCTCTTTTCTCCCTTATATAATGTGGCAAAACTCAGCTTTTGGGTCTTCCTTGCTTTTAAGTCCTTTGTTTTCCTCAACACTAGTATTTTTCAGGCATTATATTGAATGTATGTGTGAATTGGGATTACATGGCCAAGTATATGGCCTGTTCATCACATATCCAGTGCTATGTGTGTATAGGCCCTTCTCTTATGCACTGGAAACCATGGAAAAAGCAGAATTCATGCCTATGTAGAAAGAGCTGTGTGCACTTAAGAGCTATGCAAACTGTACAATGAACTCATAGGTATCAGGAAAAGAGCCAAAGTCTGTGGTTGCACTCCTCATATCCCTCCAAACATTCTGTGTAACATCAAAAAAGCTTTCTCTTCTTTTGTAATTCATTTTGCTTTCAGTGTATAAATTGTATTGTCATCTGTAACCATTGTCAGCTGTAACCATTCTCAAATTGATCTTCACCTTTAATTAATCTCAAATTTAGATACATTTGATGCCTATGATGGGACTAGCATGGACATGAAAAGTAGCACCTAAGAACAGGGAGTATTCAGGTAGTCTACCATTTCACAACCAATATCAGCAGGCAAACGCCACTAGGAAACTCATGAGCAGAAGGGCATGCTGGAACTTGTAATCAAAGAAATATACTGCCTCCAAATACAGAGTTTCAGTTTTTAATTTTCACAGTTGCCAGATCTTGATAGATTTGTGTTAGCCTTTCTAAAACTGTTTAATTCCGTGGCCCCTACTTCTTAGGACAGAAAATTCCATGTTAATACAGTTTGTAGGAAGAAGCACCTTTTAAAATATCATCTGAACCTATAATCAACTTCATCTGATGACTCTCTTCATATTGTAAGAGTAAGAGAAACACTCATCTTGTTACCCCATTTACAATATTACGAAACTACTCAGAATAATTGCATCATTGCAATTTGATTTTTGTCTCTCTTGACAAAAAGATGGGGTATAGTGTTTAAGCAAACCAGAAATTACAGTGCAATTAATAGAAAGCTTTAACTCTGTGCACATACTTGATATCAGCAAAGGCTGTCATCTGGAGCTTCAGAAGAACCGCAGCTTCTCTGATTAACTCCAAACCCTTTTCTTCAGTGAGAGGACTGTTGAAAGAAAGCAAGACCACATAGCATTACAAAAATGGAACTCATCAATAGTAGAGAGGTTTAAGTCCCAAAAGAGTTATCACCTTGGTTTGTTAGGTAGGTTGAAAGCCAAACCTTACAGTATTCCTGTCACATAGTGATTGTGATACCGAGGGAAATGGGATCAGGTGCTTCCCCAGGCATGATGAATCACCTGAATTTTCCAGCAATAAGACAAACAATAAGGTGTAAATGGAATTGTTAGGAAGTGTAATGGGCCCAATGATGCAGGGACCAGTTCATCTTGGTTCTCAATAAAAATGTAATGCAGTTTAAAAAGAAGAGAAAGAAAGAATGGGGGTAGAAAACTGGCAAAATGAGACCAGAAATAAACAACAGAAGTTCCAGTATTCTATCACATACATGGATTTTTTTCAATAAAATTTTTTTAAACAGTCTAAAGATAAATTCTTGCTCAGAAACTAGAGACAAAAATGATGCAAATTCAAGAAAGCAGTGGTACCTTTACTGTCTTACAAAGTTAATATGGCTCTGTATGTGCACGTGTGTTGCTCAACAAACTTGCCTTCAGATCTTGAGAGCAGTATGTATTTCATTACATTTTAACTAGAAAATGAGGTTAAATAATTTACCACCACCATTGTAGATACCAGTTATTAAGTTATAGCTATAAAGTTCTAGGTTAACATATGATTTGAGTTAAAAGAAAGGTATCAGACACACACACACCTGTGCCAGCGTTTGGAAAAATCACTGGATTACAAGTGCCAGAATCAGCACAGTCAGAGTGACCAGTAGCCACTGCTTGCAGTGACCCTGCTGACTGGAGAAGTTCATGAATTATAGTCCAAAAAGTAACTTTTCTGAGCTTTGCATGAAAGGCAGGATACTCAGACAAGCTCCATGCTTGTCAATAAACTCACAGACTGTCACTTAAGTAGATTTATTGGCATTTGCCACAGTTTATTCAACAAGTGGTGATATAAATGCTGACTTCCATAAAATTTGACTGAGATTCATCAAGTTTTAGACATTTACTCCCCTACACATTACACATACGTTTACTTGTCTTTACATTACATATAAAGGCACACTCAATTAAACGTTATTTGCACTGAATTGTTGGCTACATTGGATGGTTATAACACAATATTTGTCATATTGGCATTAAAAAAAAAAAGATAAAGAATTACCTGAAAGAAAACTGTTCTGACTTTTTGCAATTTAGATGAAAGGTATTTCATGCAACTAATATGACGCAGTCTTCAGGAAGTTAAAAATGTATAACCTCTCCACCCACAGAGGGCATTATATTCAGAGTTAGCTATCAAAATTCAGTGTATCAGAACCAACCATTTCTTTTTAATAAACCAAAATAGCATACTATAAATAACAACGATAAGAAAACTCTTATGTATCACTCAAGTAAATAACCCACCAGGAGGTTGGAGTCAAATTAACTTGTAAAAAAATAATCTCCAACCCATTCAGTCTCCTTTTTAAAAACTGCTGCGACACAAGATACCTCACCAATTTGGTATTGTGAACACAAAGTGTGTTATATCAACAGCAGGGTGTACAAGTTGCATATTCTCTGTAAAAATACTGCTGTTAACATTTAGTTTAAAGCACCTTTCAAGGAATGTACACAATCCCTGAGGGTATGTCTCTATATATGTTAGGATCTTCCATTTGGAGCCAGCTAGGAGAGTATCATTCTTAATTCCTTCCAAATCTCATACATTCACTGCCCTAAAGAACTCAAGGGACACTATGTCATATATGCAAACGACAACTCCCTGAGGTTGGCATTTCAATATGTTTTTTTCCCTCACAGAGATTACAATGATATTGCTATGTTAAAACAAAATAAAGAAGAAATTTTAGTGTTTCGGGGGTGGGGGAAGGATGCTGTATCTGGGTCGTTCATTAAAAAGCTGCCCTTGAATCTCAAGGCTTAGCAGTGGGTAGAACTCTGACTCTTCACAAGTCACTATGAAAGCAGGCTGTCACCGTGACTCAGGGGCTTGTGTGTTAATTAGATCCTTCACTCCTGAGGACAGTGGTTCAAATGTGTGGGAGATGATAGGTGTCAGAAATTGGAGTGGGCTTTTTTTTTTTTTACACTGTAATATTATTTTTACCCGGAGGTGCAGGAAAAGTCATACAATATGTTGTTGGCATTTCATTGCTATCATTTGTACGCATAAAACTGTAATATTTCTGCAGGCTACAAAATCAAAAGTAAATGTCAAAATGAGTTGCAAAGGCAATGGCGGTAAGGCTGATCAGAGCATTTTGGTGCTAATATCCAGCAAGATAAAAACACCCTCAGGTAAGCAAGAGGGAGAGAAGACAATATTGCAATTTTCCTAACCTTAATTACTCTAATGGAACACAGGTAAGTGCAAAATAAAGACAGATACACACACACCAATACACACACGTCACTACAAAAACTGTAAATAAGGAACTTAGCAATTACAGTTTGACATCAGCAACATCTCAGAACGGTTACTTTTATAAACCAAACAGAAACAATATTCCATTATCTTCTTTGATACCGTCAATTAATATGTTCTACTGCTCATGGCCACAGTACAATCATTGTTCATTTTAGCCTCTTTGAAATTAATACTCCCTGTATACAGAAAAATAGCACATCAGAGGGATCAGAGTTTAGGACATTACATGGGAAGTGTTGAGTTGTCAGAGGCACTGGCCAGGATCCAAAGAGCTATTTTAACTGTGTCTAACTGATTCTGTTTTTAATTTGGGGGTAGCAAACATATCTGTGTGTGGAAAAAATATTTGCCCCTGTTACATTGGAATTTTGGATATGAGCTTCTCAAGCAGTAGATCTTCTTCAGCATATGAAACTAGTAACACAGCTGCAGCTGTCTACCCATCTATCTTACCCAGATATTTGCAATGAACAAAGAATACAGGTCCAGTCTTTCCTTAAACAGAATGAGGTGTTTGCCTCAAGCAGCTGATGACAGGTGGTGCAGACAAGCAGTGACAGCCCCCTGGCAATTCCTCTCTGTTAGAAGACAAAGCTATGTGTTCCACCAGGTTTGCAGTATACTTCCTAAACTAGGCTATAGCTCTCAGGTAAAGTTTGGGGTGTTCTCTATTACAATTGGGGAATAAATTTAAACTGTCAGTTCAATTGGATTCTGTAGATAGAATGCAAGTATGTGCCATTTTGTCCATCACCTTGGGTTACAAAGTATCTTTGGTCAGTTCTAAAGGAATACTATATTTTAAAGTAATACAAGGAAAAGTTTAAGTATCCATGGTCTGTACTCAATGGAGAGGGTTATTTGTGCATACATACATGTATAAAATGATACCCTAAGCTGGAACTGGTTGCAGTTTCCAGGCCTCCCCAAGACTTTGTTTGGTGCCAGAACCTGACACGCATCACTACTGTAAGATAGCTTTTTGGGTGGTAAATCATGAAGTACATAGTCTAAACCAGAAGAAAACACTGTAGTCCTTTAGCTGATGGGTTACAGCACACCCTAGCTGCAATTGGTAGAACTGGGTGCCTAAGGAATGAAGTCTACCTAGAATATCCCAAGGAAAACATTCTGGATTCCTATGTGTCTAGATAACTATTTCTGATTTGGGATACTTGCATCTCCATAGCAAAGCTACTAGAACATGGAGTCTTATAGGTTATGTAAGTTATAGGTTATATAAGAAAGTACAAAACAAAGAGAACAGAAACTACCCAGGTATGACCCATTTCCCATAGTAATAAATATGATAATCGTATAAGCAACTTGCCAACAGGAAGCTTTACTCTCCCAGTCTGTTCCCAGCCTTGAACAGCCAGGCTAAAGTGTCAGAGTCTTCTTTTTGTTATTTGCCATCAAGTTGACTTTGACATAAGAGCTGCCCAGGAGCCCTGGTAATCAACAGTCCCAAATTCAAATTGCAAATTCAAGGCTGTGGTTTCCTTTATTGAATCAATCCATATATAATGTGGTCTTCCTATTGTCCTACTGCTTCCTACTTTACTGAACACGATCATCTTTTCCAATAAGCCATGTTGCCTCACTGTATGTCCAAAGACTCAAATTAGTCATTTTGGTTTCTGGAGAGAATTCAAGCTTAATTTGATCCTGGATCCATTCAAGGTCTAGCAAACACAAAATAAGTATTTCAGTGTTACTATCAGCCCAGATGCTAACAAGGACTCTTGAACTCATGGATGGCAGGGTACATACCGACTACATATGCTCTGCTGAGAAGAAATATAAAACTGTATAAAGAGGATGCCATGGGATGCAAATAGCAAAATTCACAGCTGAGATACTAAATGGCATCTACTGTGAATTAGGACAAAAAAGAGAAAATGTCAGGCATGTCTAGAACAATTATGAAAATTATTTATAGTCCACAAACAATGATGAGACATTCTTCTTGCATTATCAAACACATTTGCCAAAATAGTCCTGTGGATTGATCAGTTCAGGGTGAGAATTTCTCATCCATTTACACAGATAGCTTGTTTCATAGTATATGCCAAGTATCTTGACTGACTCTCTCCTGCATCTGAAGAAGTGCGTTTATATCCTTGAGAGCTCATGCTAAAATAAAAACCAGTTCATCTTAAAGGTGCTGCTACATTCCTTTCCCGCCTCCTCCTTTTTAAACAGGAACTTTGACTTCTTTATCCTCCTCACAACTGCCAGGCAATTTCCCCCAAAAGTCATTTATATCACCTTAAAAATCAAAACACACTTTACTACCCTAACTTGAATTCTATATTACCTTTCTCAAACCATACACAAATTATTATCTTGAGATAATCCCATTTCTCTACCACAACTTGGAAACATTAGTTTTGAGGGCCAAAACTCCCAGAATGCCTCAGCCACCATGGTCATTGGCTTGTTTTTGATATTGTAGCTGTACATTTGTTGCTGTCCTCATATACTGTTAATTTCAAAAGGAGGTGTAAACTTTTGTGCCTTTTCTCTTACTGTTAAAAAAGATTAAGTGATAGTGATCAGTGCATTCCCCTAAGACTCCCCTCTGAGACAATCTCCTTGTCCAGGTAAAGATACATTACAGCATTTGCAAACGCATGGGCTCTTCTACCAATTCATTTCACTACATTGTGTTTTGAACCCATCTCTGTATTTAAATCCATTGGAATTTTAACTTCTGCTGGTACCCATTAGGCACTTGTTCATGCTCTGACAAACAGCCATTCCTATATGGTGACTCTCTGTATGACCTCAAATTGTATGTGTCAGTATGCATGAAAGGCCTGATCACATAGTAGCAGGACATACTGCCAGTGAGGAATGCAATATATACATGCACAATCTGTGTGGCTGAGCTGACTGGGATGACCCACAGCTAGCTGTGGGGCTGGGTTTGCTGGAAAGTTAATGTAAGTCAGTTATTGTTGTCTCCATAGTTCCATCCAAATTCATGCACACTTTAAACATGTGTGGGAATTGTAGGAATTCCCCTTCTAACAGTCAAGAAAAGGAAGCTATCACAAGTCATTGTGATACAATGTAATATATTCATCATATGTCATCTCTTAATATCAAGCAACCAAAACAAAATGCAAAGATCTGCATTTGATCTGTACATGGCATCTTGAACTCTAGCTATATCTTGAATCACTATAAATTAAATTTGTTATTTCACATAGCAATCCATATCAAATCAGGATTGGTATTCAATGCCCATGTCGTGCAACAAACAGATCTCCCAGAGTTGGACTACTAACACCTCAAACATGCCTGTGGTAATGATTTTAAGAATAGTAAAATTTAGTTTGATCTGGCTTCCATCCATTTTCCTCCTACCTTGTTTCCTCTAAGGCTTTATTAGCTACTGAACATTCATAAGCTTACTTCTGTTTTGACAAGACAGCAAATCTCTGCCTGCCACATTTTATGCACATACCTTCTTACTTCTCCTTTCCCATCACAAATAGGTGTGAAATTTAAACCTTTTAACTCAGACAGATTCAAATCCAGACCAATTTATAAAGCAGATGACACTTTGCAAAAATCAATTTCAGTGGTCAGACTATGAAGGTCAATGGAGATTATACATCATGGAAAAGGTAAAAGGAATGTAGGAGCAAGAGAAGGAGGGATCTAGTGCTATTATGGAAATGAGATGCCAAAAAAGGCTATGTGTCTGTAGGTCTTGCTTCAAGCACATGCCATCTACACCTACAATACTGACACGGCTAAAGAAATAACAACAAAGTGCACTCTTACCTGATTTTCCCTTAGAATTTGCTAGTGAGTTATGTGACAGACCACAGTGTTTTCCATTTGATTGCTGTATATAAAATATCCAGAAATCAACAATGGTTCTAAAGGGTCAACATATGGGAAAGCCCTGGTCACATCTAATACTTTCTTATGGTGAATAGGATTAATTAATTGAATTTGCCAATTTGGCATGCTCACTCAAAATCCCTGTGTCGACTAAATCATAGTCAACATTTTAATTATGGAAGTAAACCCCTATACCCCTTCTGACTTTAGCCCTCCTTATGAAGCATGCAGGGACAGCTGCAGTGCTGGCTGGGGAATTCTGGGAATTATAGTTCAAAAACAACTTTTCCAAGCTGTGAACTGAGGAAGTCATATATACTGACCCAGATGGCCATCTTTTGAAAGTGCTTTAGTAGTGCGTTTCAGCATGGCAGGGGTTTGGATTATGTGGCCCCTACAGTCTCTTCCAATTTTATAGTTCTAAATTATTTTATTGCCACAAATAAGCAAAATATAGGAGAAACATTTTAATTGCTAGCATGGGTCCAGGTGCACACTCTCTCGTATACACATATGTGCTTGAATGCTGTTGTTGGTATAGCTTCAGTGGATGTGACTATGCCCCCTGCTTATCCAAAAATAATGGATTCTTTTCAGTTTTGTTCAGCCTGAGTATGCAATCCAAATCCTTGGAGAAGCATGAATCACCAGACCTACCAGACCTCTCTTGGTTCATTAAAATTTTGCTTGAAAAAACATCCTCTGAATTCTATTATAATAAGTAATTATCACCCAGTGTCCAAACTCCATTTCTGGGGAAGGTGATATAGTGTATGATGGCTTCCCAACTCCAGAGGTTCCTGGATTAAATGGATTATCTTGATCCACTGCAATTTGGTTTCAGGACTGGTTATGGAACAGAGATAACTTTGGTCATCCGGCTGAATGACATAAAACTAGGAACTGAACAGTAGGAGTGTGTCTCTCTTGGTTCTGTTGGACCTCTCACAGACAATACCATTCTGGGATGGGACTTGGGAGTAGTGCTTTCTTGAAGGAACAAGCCCAGAAGATAATGCTAGGGGATTCCTGTTTGGCTCCTTTGCCTTTCAGCTACAGAGTCCCTCTGGGCTCTGCTCTGCACCTCAACAATATGAAACTGCTGGGACAATTTGTCCAGAGGTTTAGGGTTCAGTTCCACCCGTACACTGATGACACCCAACTCTATTTCTTCTTTCTACCTAACTCCAAAGAAGGTTTTTCAGTTCTAAACCTTTTTCTGGCATCAGTAAAGGGGTGGATGAAGGTGAACAAACCGAAGCTTAATCGAAACAAGGCAGTCATTCTCCCAGTCAGTCAAAAGTCAGATCAGCGAATATTGATTCAGTCTGTGCTGGAGGAGTCTGAAAATACAAGTTTACAGCTTGAATGATCCTGGGTCTGAGCTGGATCCTGAAGTCTCAGGTTTCTGTGGTGGTGAGGAGTGCTTTTGCACACTTACAGCTGCTGTGACAACTGTGCCTGTTTCCTAGAGATACATAATCTGATGACACAAAGCCTTGTTACATCCTGTTTAGGTTAGTATAACATCTTCTACACAGGTCTTTGAAGAAGGCTTGGAAGCTTAAGCTGGTACAAAAAGCTGCAGCCAGAGTGTTCAGTGGAGCAGGTTTTGGGACCTATGCAACTCTCATCCTACAACAACTTCACTGGCTAACAGTCCAATTCCATGCAAAATTCAAAGTCCTGGTTATGACATCATATTGCTTATGCCCATACTATACGACAGATTGAACATCTCCACAGAAAGTCAGAGTGGGGCTGTGGTTTTAGCCTTGGACTATAACCCTGGAGAACAGGGTTCAATTCTCTGTGCAGCCATGGAAACCTACTGGGCAACCTTAGGCGTATCACACATTCTCAGCCACAGAAAACCCATGATAGGTTTGCCACCATAATTCAAAAACGACTTGAAGGCACACAACAGCAATGTCCCCATAAGAAACTGTTTGGTCCCTGAGATCCATAGAAGATGCTTTTCTTTTAGTACCACCACCTTCCCAAACATAGTTAGTAGGGATGCAAAACAATCTTCTTGGCAGCTACATCTAGACTTTAAGAACTCACTTCCAAGAGAGGCCATCTCCTGGCTGTCTTCCAGTCAGCAGGCAAAGATTTTTTCTTTCTGACAGACGTTTATAACTGATGGTATTAAAAGAAAGAGCACTACAGAGGATGCTGTATTATTTTTATTGAACTATATTTGTTTTTTATCCTTGTTGAATGTATATTTTAAATTGTTTTAATATTGTAAACAGCTTAATTCTATTTTAATGCCTTTATATGTTTTTAGCTTTATTGAGCTTGTTTTAAATTGTAAGCTGTCCCAATTTTAGGAGAAAGACATGGTATAAATAAATTTTAAAACAACAATAACAATAATACATGCCAGGATCCAGTTAAATATTTCCACATCTAGTGGTGTACTTCTGTATCCTCTTCTTCCCATTGCAGCATTCCATGGTGCAGAAAACCTGCTATAGGGAATTTTACAAACACTTTCAAGTGAAATTTTATGAAAAATTAGGAAAACTTTAGCGGGGGGGAATGGTTTGGGTGAAACTAGAGTATGGATGTATAAAGGATGCCAAACAGTGGCTAGACTGGGGGAAGGGAGAGGTGGTATCCTACTTAACAGATGCAACTCCTCCAGTGTCCAACTCTGGCACAAGGAAATACTCATTCTGCATCCAAGGAAAGGTGAAGCAAAGTCTGCAAGTATCCCATAAGTCAGAATTTCATAATATTGTTAGCTTAACTGGTTAACAAGCTCCCAGGCTCTAAAACACATCAAATTACCATTGAATTAAAGCTTATGTATACTAACAGTAAACTATTTCTGCTGTAGAAATTTAAACACAGAGTCAACTCATTCTATTTAATTGACCCTTCAGACTAATTCTACTTTAAGTATGACTATATCTGGATCCAGCCCACAGTTACCATTAATATAGAGGTTCACAGCTGCCACACTCAGGAGAGGAACATCCATGCCACTTGTGCAATGTCTGCATGAGAAGGCAGCAAATTACTTATTTTTAACACCTTCTAACCACAACAGAATGCACAAGCAGGATCCGGAAAGATTTACCAGACAATTGCCAACAGAAAAGCTATCAAATCATCACTGAAATTAGTGCCAATGATCAGTATGTATCAGTACATATCACATTGTTCCAAAGATTTTAAAGGTCACTCAACAACCAACCACCCCCAAATTTCTAATATTTCAGTAACTTAAAACTTCAGTTGAGCATTCAAAATACAGTGCATGCATGCAAAGAAAAGAAGCAAGCAAAATTATCCATGGAGTGGCCAAAACAATTATTGGGGGCAGAATTCTTATTTGGGGGTAATGCTCTGATTTTGCCCCTCCTGTAGCTATACTCCTGGGGCACTCTGACAAACTTCTCTCTCTCTCTCTCTCTCTCTCACACACACACACACACACACAACCTTCAAGGAAATATTTATCCCTACTCCATAGCATAATTTATCCCTACTCCATAGCATAATTTCCTATTTCCTATTTTCAGGTACTTGCTATCCAGTGAATCAGTCTTAAATAGCCTCTGATCACCTCTGATGTCTTTCTAACTGTACCACAGAGTTCACTTTTTTTTCATTTGCGATCACAAAGAAAACTCAAGCTATAAATCTCAGTGCATGAATATGTGTGGCCCTTTTAACCAACAGAGAGTTAGGTTGTGCTGGAACAATTTCATTCCATTATTATAAATAAATTTACTAACAAAAGCTGACAAGCAGGAATTACATGTATCAGTAAAGCAATGATTTGAGGTATAACAGCATCTAAAATGGAGGTTCAGACATCTCTTTACTTTACTGTGCCCTAGTACCATGTTGCTGCTTTTTTTAATCTGCTGTACAGCTGTGTATCTTTGGCATCCTTGAACTGTGAAAGTATCAGGAATGAGTGCCCATGCTACATATGTTTCCCATCTTGAACTGTGAAAGTATCAGGAATGAGTGCCCATGCTACATATGTTTCCCATAATTCTGAAAATGTGTCCCAAAGTTAAATCCCTCTTAGCAGGTAGAAACACTTTGTTTGCTCTGAACCACATTTCCTACACTGTTTATCAGTATCTTTATAAAAAAATACCCCCTGTTCTAACAATATAAACTCATACAATAACCATACAGATTCCTCTCAGCTCATGCTTCTACCACCATTCCTCCCTTGTTACCTTGTGTAACTCAGCTTTTTATATGTCTGAAATAGTAACATTGTCTGCCACTAAATCATCTTTCTTTCATAGTTAACCACTGCAGAAAGTTTGTCATAATCTACCAATCAATTCTTCTCCATTCCTTTCATCAAACCATGTTATTCTCATTATTTTATCCATGTTATTTAGGGGCATTTTATGCTTTACAGTTTATCATAATGAATATGTGTGCCTCTTCATTCTATGGGGAAATTTCTGGATATTTTATGAATCAGTCTTAGCTCTCTGCTGTGTATTCAGTGGAGAGTACACCAAATCTATAATACCATGTTCAGTGTTAAACCTGAAAAGCTTGCACGGAATATAGCAACAAAAATTGTAAGCAATCGTGTTTAAAGAGCTTCCTGCACAGAGATTGGACAGAGTATTGGACAGTTAAAAAAAAATCACTGAGATTCAATTTGCTCAATATGTTCAATATGTTCAATATGCTCAGTGGTTTCACAAAGTGGGTGATTATTTTCTTTAAAAATTTAGCCCGTAAAGGCAAAAGAATTTTATATAATAAAGCATATAGTCCTTCATGATTCTGACTAGGGATGAAAAAGTTAAAAAACAATATACAATACCAACAGTTATTTTCAAATAAGTATGTGTTTGATTATTGGCTGGCTTAAAAGAGAAGTTGTATTTTTAACATGCACTACAATAAATGAAAGACAAACATATCATACACAATACTTTGAAACCTAATATTTACAACTGTTAATGTTCCTAATGCACTTTGCCGGCCACTAGACCATAAAAGGGCAATGCGAAAAGAAAAATGGGCCTAATGTTATGTATTTGGGAAAAATGGAAACTGTAGCTTTCCACTAAATTGTTTAGTGGATACAACAGACAAGAAAATAATATTATGATACAGTCCAATGGACTGAGTCCATTATATTTCACAAAAAGCACGTGTAACATTTTATATTTTACACACACATACACAAAACAGTTCATGATTATACTTACTCTTTCTCTGTCACAATGTAGCCATATTCCTCTTCTTTAGAAGGCTTTGCATCTAGCTGGAGGCCTTCTCCCATCTTTTTTTTAGTTTCCTCATAAGTACTTTCATCCTGAATCAAAGTATTCTTAATCCAGTGATGAAGCTCAGTCAGCTCTTTAGAGTTAGCTTCTGATTCATCTTTCTTTTCAGCTATCAGTTCCCTTGAGAAAGTTTCACTCTTCACATTTTCAATCCCAGCCTTCACTTCCTCAGACGAAGAGGAGAGATCTAAATCCTCAGACTTCTTTATTTCTGTTTTAAACATCTCTTTGGGCAAAGGTTCCTTAGGCAGGTTTCCAGTTGCCATATTCTCATTCAGGAAATCAAGCAGTTTCATACCCAAATGGTTGTCCTATAATAATAATAAAAAAAAACAGACTAAGGATTTCTGCTTCTACCACACACATGCATTAAGAGGAATAATAATACGTATTTCACAGATTTAGTTCCACGAATCCCACAGAACAACAATGCTATGCTAAGTGCATAACTACTTATTTAAAATATACTATTGCCTGTGTATTAAGAATTAAGAATGGAAGGCATCTTACACTACAGCATAATTTTGACAACTATCAGATTGTAGTAATGAAAATATCAGCTGTATTTTCCCTGAAACTCTCTTTCTGAATGCTGTTGATCTCATTCTTGCAAGAGGCTCTATGTTTTGCAACATGTGAGGTCATACAGAGAGCCAGTGTGTAGTATAGTGCTCTGAGCACTGGATTGCAACTTTGGTAACCAAGGTTCAAATCCCCACTCAGTCATGAAAACTCACCGGGTGACCTTGGGCAGGTCATATTCTCTCAGCCTCGCAGGAAGGAAAATCAAACTGATCTGAACAAATCTTGCCAAGAAAACCCAGTGAGAGCCTTGCCTTACAGTTGCCGTAAGTCAGAAATGACTTGAAGGTACACAACAACAAAGAGGTCACTCAGGTATGTCTTTGAAATCTAAAACATTATGTCTTATATAAGTGGTTACAAAATGAACATTAGATTACATATAAAGAATTATTAGTATTTAGCTGTGGAGTATTATTAATCTACCAATATCACTGTCATACTATTTTTAAGACTGAAAGAAAATGACACTGTGAAATTTGCCATCTCATGACAAACTAATGTTCACGGAAGCGGAACAGCCATGGTAACAAAATTAAGATTTTCCTTCATAGACTAAAAAAAGGAGGAAGGGAAGATGGAGCTACATTACTTTATCACCACAGTAAATGTCTTACCCTCAAACAGTTTAAGTACAAAATTATGCTCTTTTTTGGTAAAATTTCAAACGATAAATTTTGCATCACATTTAATTACTGCTGTTTCAAGAGAACCTGGATGTTCCATTTAAGGACTATCTGATCTGATATTTCGTATTCTCCGGTTGGATTAGCTAATGGCAGGGAAAATAATTCTGCACATGGGCCAAGTCATTTAGATTAATGTATCTGATATATGGCACTACAATATTAATCTCATTCCCTTGGTTCCAATGGAAGGTGCTAACATTTTTATGAGTGTAGCCACATAGCCTAAGTTAGCAAAGTATGCTTTTAGTTCTGTTGAATTGTTGAACAATCAAGCCAGTGGCCACAAAACAAGACAGAATTAGATGCACTCACATCCTCTGAAATCAATGAATTTACTTACATCTATTTTAGAATATTTAATAATGTCCAAAACAGACATTTTAATTATATATAACATAGTTCGCACCACTAGTACATTTGGCACAATGTGAATATTTGTTTAAAATTGCAACTTACCTCCTTTTTAGCTGTGGCATCTTTATTCTGTGTCCCTGCATCTGTAGAAACATGAAAACAACCGCTTTGACACCCAGAATGTCATATTTAATACAGACATTGCTTTAATTCCTATAGATTGTTCTCTTTTTATTGTACATTAAACATTAAGATATTGTAGCTGAAAGACGAAAGTAAAAGCATAGATCAGGTTTGTCACTTTGACTCCATTTGGACAGCTTGCTAATGGAAGATCAATGGAAGTGGTAGTGTAAGAGTGCATTATATTAATTAGTTCAATAGTATGTCTGACGAATTTACCTCTGTTTACCAGCACCTTTAAAAAATCAATATGATGTCTTCTGCTAGTACAGAAAAAATGTTTACAGTAATAAATGAGGAATAGATTTACAGCTAATGCACTTTTAAGGAAAAACGGGGCTGCATGTGTTCTGATAGTTTTGTATTTTAATAGTTAGAAATAATGGTTTCTAGGCTACAGTGACAACATACGGGTAAATACTGAGAGAAGTGCATCCTCAGGATAGAAACAGGAAAACTTGGGGCATGTCACTGTGATGTACATGGATTTTAATTCATCTTGGCTAAGTGTACCTCTTTCGTTTTCAGAACAAGTAGACAATAGATCTCTTTATTTTTTCCCCATTTTTTAAATTTTTTATTAATTATGAAAGAAAAAGAACAAAACATAACACCACATGATTACCATAAAAGTGAAAAAGAAAACATTACAACAAGATAGCTTACATTATTATTTCTTTCCAGACCCTTTACCATCATATACTTATTCTACATGTTATATATCATATTGCTTATGTATTTTTGTTACATTCTTAACTCTATCCTTTTCAACTATATTTAACCTACTGCTGTTACTGAATATGATCCTATTTCTAAACATATTAATACTAACCCTAATCTTAAATGTAACCTTAAACATAACATTAAATATAACCTAAAATGTAACCTTAAATGTAGGTCGTAACACTAAGTGTAAACCCATCCCTCGAGCCAATTATCTTTCAGCTTACTCTATTTTCCAAAATTGTAATTCCTCTTGTGGAATGGTGACACTTCCCTTTTTTTTTAGGACTTTTTCCACAAATATCTTCCATATTTCTTCAAAATCATTCCCTTTCACTATTCCTTTTTTCACTTTAATTCAACATGTTAACTTATCATTAATCACTATTTTCCACACTTCTTTATACCAATCCTTTATTTGAAAATCTTCTTGGATTTTCCATTTTCTTGATATAATTAACCTTGCTGCCGTTAATAAATTTGTAGTTAAATCCTTCATTGCCTGGGTACAATTAACTTTATCAAATATAGATAATAATGCTATACTGGGACATATTTGTAAGTCAATTCCTGTTATATCTTTTATCTCTTTAAACACAATTTGCCAAAATTTCTGTAAATCTTCACAATTCCACCACATATGAATATATGTGCCAATTTCTTGGCAACCACTCCAAAATAACCTTGAATTTTTCTTATCTATATGGTTCTTATCTATAACACCTTACAGGTGTTAGCTACCATCTCCAGACCAATTTATAATAATTCTCTTTTATCCTTACACATAATTTTTTTAAATGACACTGATTCCAAATCTTTCCCCATTCTTGAATATCTATTTTTTGTGCTAGTTCTTCCTCCCATATTTTTCTAAGACATTCATCTTCATCTTCATATATTGACAATATTTTATATATTTCACTTGTGGTATCCTTCAATATTTCATTTTCCTCCACTCCATCTCTTTGCTTAATCATTTGACAATGGACCTCTTTAAATCATATTTCCGTTATACATACTTATACATACACAGAGAGAAAACAGTTCTCTCTTACACTTTTAATGCCGGCTTCTGTATATAAACACAAAGCAATGTGCTGCCTACATCTGGCACATGAACCTGCACGTAACATTCTTAATGCATGAATGGTAGGTGCTCTAGGCATAAAGGTTTGAGAGTATAGTAGCAGACACAGAACAGTCCTATAAAAAAGTACACACTCATGGGGCTTAAGGATTGTGAATTCCGCTTCTCCAAAATGAGCATATACGTTTATTGGATAGATGAATTAGTTAGATGAATATAAAATTATTTTGACACAAGTTAGATGGACCCAAACTTAATCATAACATATTTAAATTTACCAATTTCAATGAGCCTACTCTATGTATGATTGCTATCTCCAAATCGATGTATAACGCTGTTCTAACAGTGCAAGAGAGGGCAGACAGGAGGGTCCAGAAGCTGCACCCCCTATTTCTCAATTTCTGGATCCCTGTGTGCTGTACCTGCTGGGAAAAGCAGAAGGACTAAAATGGGCTTTGGGCCCAAAACAAGTTTTGGAGTGGCACACTCTTTTCTAGGCCAGATGCACACTGATGGCTTATGGAGGCTCATTTCTCTATTGCTTAGTCACACTTTTAAAGACCGGAGGTTCCTGGGGGTATGCCCAGGACCAAAGATTGCTTGGATGGAGTTAAGGGTCATATACAGCCCACATAGTGCAAGATTACCATCTCCATAGTAGCCCAATTGACTAATCTAACATAAAACCTTATTTAAAATGGCTCATATGCGATAACATTGTAAAACAAATGGACTCCAAAACAATTTCTGATTCAAAATAAAAATCTTGTATATCCCAGTAGCTGGAGTTATTTTTCAAACTACATTTAGAACCTGATATAAAATTAAAATTCTCTATGAATGAAGATTATAATGGAAATTAGAATGAACCTGATCCTCTCTATAAGATTAAAATCAGAATGAAAATGGCTATATAATATGTGCAAGCTCCCAGCATGTATATCTTCTGAATCAGGGAGATGTGAGTGATAATTGCAGGAATAGCTCTGAATAATTTTAGATCAAAGGCGCAATTTACACTAGCCTGATTATCTGGAACAAGTTGCAACTGCATGATAGCCCTCTGCCCACCTTTTGAACACAATATAGCCATGTGAGGGGAGACAGTAAAGCAGACTGTAAGAGAGAGTGAAACAGATGGAACTTAGGAAGTCAAAATGTATGAACTACTGGCCAGCCAAGCAGTGAGGAAGGCAAGCAAAAATGTTTTTTCTTCTTTGCAATCGTTTGCAACACTATTTTTATATTGAAAACCTTTAGAAAATAAAGGAAAGCTAAAGTTTGGAACATAATACCTTGCATGTGATAACCTTTACTCATTAATCCCATTCCATAATCATCTTCTTTCCCTCCTGAATCCACACCCTTTTCTGCTTTCTCTCCTTCAACCTTCCCAGCGGCATTTTTCCTTTCTTCGTCAACATCAACAGCTTGAATAGCATCAGCAATGATATCAGCCATCTCGTCCAGCTCCAGCGGGCTCAACTTATCTACATCCACATGATATTTCTTCAGGTCCCTCAGAACATCTTGAATAAATATTTCTTAAGAAGGGAGAGGAAAAAAAAACCCTGATTACTCATAAAAAGTCTAATGCTATGTGCAAGGGAAAGAAAAACAAAGCATCATAGTCTCAGCTCAGTCCTCAAAAGGAGCTATTTAATTATCTATGACTCCTGACTATATTATTCAGTGCTAATCTGTATTCAAAAATATATTCTTGAAAGTAGTTTTTTTTCTTATTCAAATGTGTATACTGAATTGATTCAGTTTTATTAATTCATAGGATTATCTTCTTATACAAATCAGTAATTAAATCACTTGTCTCACTGGACGAACTAAGCCCTCTGGAACAACTGGTCTAGGATAAACTGGTGGTGAAACATGTCCTTAAATAG
>CAOLHI010006669.1:0-22354 GCA_948474755.1 Ctenosaura bakeri
AAAAATCTTATCAATTTCAAAGTCCATTTTGGGAATCCATTTCAATCATGTAAGCCAGCTCAGGAATTAAAAACTTGAAGATTTTCAGAGCCTCTCCTTAATCCTCGAATCTTCAAAGAATTTTCTCTTCTTTAAATTCAAGCAAGGCTCTCTCATCCAAACTTTTTCATGTTCCCAAGTTAGTGTTGAACATTTTTCTTGGATTAATTTAATTCCTCCTCCATCTTATCAACCCGACACGATGTTCCTTTAACCTCTTCAGACAGGATATTAATTGTTTCTTTAATGTCCTTAAATTCCCTCTTGAAGTCAGATTTTATTTCACTACGCAAATCTTTCATATCTTTTCTCCACTCTGACTTCAATTCCAGCTGTTCCTTTCTCATTTGAGCCTCTCCGCTCTCATTGATCTTAGCTCTTCTAATATTAAGCTCTGTTCAGTCTGTTTAGGTGTTGTAGATACTGTTAAAATTGATTGTCTTGCATCAGTTGGAGTTCCTCTTATTTGCTTTGACATTTTGACTTTTGATCTTTTATCCATTCAAGCAAACATCTACTATTTCTTTCTTTCTTTCACTAAATCTGTTAGCAAATTTAAATTTCTAATTTAACCTTATATCAATTCACAAAATCTAACTTTTATCCTTGCTTATAACAAAGTTTTCTCCTTTTGAGCAACCAGGGTCAATACCAAGGTCAATATACAATCAAGTCTTACCCGGACAATGTTTATATAATCTTACCTATGCCAATCCAATCCAATCCAATTTGTTATTTCTTCTCATCTATATACATATGTATATATATATGTATACACACACACATCCATATGTATACACATATACATACCCATACAAATACAAGTATTTAAGCATTTTAATTAGTTTTTTTTCAAATTGAACCTGTACTACTCTTAACACACTTCACTCAAATCAGGCTATTTCAAAAAAAACTCAACTCATTTAGCCTGCTTAGTTTTAAAAAGTATCGTCTGGTTTATATCCAGGAATCTAAAGCCCAGTCCTGATCTTCTTTCTCCCCCCGCTGATCACCCTATCAGCTACACCCCGGCACCGACCTGTGCGCCGGCCAACCCCGCGCACCGATCCGTACGCCGAGTCTACCCCCTCCGAAAACTCACCGCTCGACTCCACCGATCTCCACCGATCTCTCACTTTCACAACCGGTGCACCGGTCCCCCCTGCACCGATCTGTGCGCCGAAAAACCCCCAAAAGGGTTTCCCCCACACAACAGGCCAACACCTCTCCCAAAAATTAAAAACTCCCTTCAAATTCGCCGTCTCTGGACCTCTCTGCAGATCACACACGCAGTCAAAGTCTCCGCTTAGTCTCTTGGGCCCGGACTCCCCCCCGCAACACCAAGGCTAAATCAAAAACTGAACTTTAACACGGTCACTCCCCCCTGCAAAAAAAAAAAAAAAAAAAGAAAAAGAAAAAATGGAGAAAAGCAAGAAGGGAATATCAATCCAATTGCTTTTTTTCTCTAGCCATTAACTCCACCTCTCCTTTAAAACTCCAGTCGCCATCTTAGCGTACTTTCCCAAAACACCGGGGAAAAAAAGAGAAAGTTGTTTTATATTTTTTTTTTTCCCCCTTTACTACAAGAAAATCAAAAATCAAAAAAAATATTCCTTCTCTTTGAAAAACCCAGATTCAAAAAGAAAGGAGAAGAAAATAGAGAGAAGAAAACAGTTTTCTCTCTTAAATGGGCTATCTTTAAAACTTTCACGAATTCTCAGTGTCCTGCTATCCCGGCTTACTTTTTTATATATATATATTAAAAAGTTCCTTTAAGAACACTGCCACCAATTCAAAAAAAGAACAAAGAATAGTGGATAGAAAAAATAATATTTCCTTAATTGCAGAGCTAATGGTACCTTTCCCGATCTAAATGGATCTCCTTACATCAAGATATCCAAGTGGCTTTAAAACTCCGCGACCAAGACGGGCTGTACTGGAGTACTGCTACCCTCCACGACGATGGCTGCCATCCGACCTCCTCTCTTCGGACAGGGTGAAATGTTGACATCTTCACTCTTGAACGAGAAAGGAAACATGTCTCCGCGGCCCCATTCGAGTTCTACACTTTCCAGAGAACTTTCGGAGGTTCTCGACGCTGATCCCCCTCTATCGTGGAACGCGGTGAATTCTCTCCGATGCCCGGGAGAATCACCTACTCTTTGCCATTGCGGAACCGGAAGTCGTTCACCTCTAATTTCAATGTAGCAATGAAGAAGCAGTTCAGAACAAGAACTGACCAACCGTTAAAAAAAGAGATTAAGAGTAGATGTGCCACCCTGGTTTGTATTTTTGCCTTGTAACAGAATTTTCTGGAAGTGATAGTTTTGGCGGCAGCATCTCTGTGGATGTAACAGTGCAGGTAATTTTGAAAAGATAAGCCTCTGCCTACAAGTTTACAAAGTAAATGGCAATAGCATGGCAGGAGGGTTCGTCCTGCTATTGGTGCTGGTGATGTAGACCTATATACCTTGCAGGCACCAGACCTGGTCTGATCTTGTAAGCTAAGTAGGCTCAGCCTAATTAGAACTTGAATGGGAAATCCCAATGAATATCAATTTCTGTAGGCTCTCTTTTAGAGGAAGAAAGTGGCAAAACCACCTCTGAGTATTTCTTGCCTTAGAAAATCCTATGAGATTCATTGGGTCACCATAAATTGATGGGTTACTTGAAGGTACACACATGCACTCAGATGCAACACAGCAATCCTATATCTATTTCTGCTCAGAAACAAGATTTATGAAGTTTAACAGGATTTACAATTTTAGGATGCTGCGATCCGCACATATCCAGTTCGTGATTTCACAGTGCTCTTTAGTGGAGGGGAGGAAGACAAAGGGAAAAAGGTGGAGAGACAGGGAGACAAGTGAAAGAGCATAATGAGAGTAGCTAGAAGGGGGATACAGTAAGGAATAAGGAGAGGAGGTTAACTAGGAGTTTGTGGGAGACAGGAAATGAGAGGAAAAATGAGAAATTAGTTAGCCAAGAATTTTGGGATGAAGAAGGAAGAAGTGAGGGAGAGAAACAGAGAGGACAGGAGAAAATATTTAACCTGGAGTATGGTGGATGAGAGGAGAAAGTGAACAAAAAATGAGAAAAAAATAAGGACAAGAGAATGAGGGAGAAGTTAATTGTAATTAGGTTTTTTGGGGACTTCTTTCAACTTCATACAACCTCATTCTACTGTAGGAAAAGAATATTGAAAAAGCTTCATATTTTCCTTCCTTTCTTTCTTTCTTTCTTTCTTTCTTTCTTTCTTTCTTTCTTTCTCTCTTCCTGCATGGAGATACGGTGATCAGAAACTTTCTCTTGATTCATTTCTCTGGGTGGGGTTATTATTAAAGACACGAAACCAAAGTTAGCAAAACAGCTGAACAACACTGTTTCCTGTGGCCCACAACCTGCTGTTGAGTCTGGGGAGCACTATGTTCTGCACATCAATTCGAAAACTGGCACTTGCTGATCCAGATCCCATGTTGTTAACATGGTTACTATGGCAATGATGTTCTGAGCCATCCTAAGTCATTGTTAAGGAGGCCATGTGTTCCGTTTCTGCCCTGTGAATGTCTGATCTTCCTTGCTGACAGGGGCCCTTTGGGTGGGTTCTGTGTAACCGTTAGTGAGCTTCAACTCTTCGTTCAACGTAACAGTGAAGACGCAGTTCAGAACAAGAACTTACCCACTCTTCCAAACAGATTTAGAGGAAATCGGCCACCCTGGGTAGTCTTTTTGTCTTGTGACAGAATTTTCTTGATGTTATAGTTTTGGCAGCAGCAAGTCTGCAGATGTAACAGTGTAGATAATTTTGTAAAGATAAGCCCTTGCGTATAAGTTTACCATGTAAGTACCAACAGCATGGCACGAGGCTTGGTGTTGTTGTTGGTGCTGGTGACAGAGACCAATATTCCCTACAGGCTCCCGGCCTGTTCTAATCTCAGAAGTTAAGCAGGCTCAGCCTGATTAGTACTTGGATGGGAAACCACCAATGAATACCAGATGCTGCAGGCTATCTTTTAGAGGAAGAAACTGGAAAAACCACCTCTGAGTATTCCTTGCTTTAGAAAATCCTACGGAATTCAATGGGGTCACCATAAGTTGATGGGTTACCTGAAGGCACACACATACACACAGATGCATCAGAGCTATCCTATCTCTATTTCTACTCAGAAGCAAGATTTATGAAGTTTAACAGGATTTACAATTTTAGGATGCTGTGAACCTAACATATCCAGTTCACGATTTCACAGTCCTCTTTAGTGGAGGGGAGGAAGACACAGGGAAAAAGGTGGAGAGAGAGAGAGAAGAGAAAGAGCATAATGAGAGTGGCTAGAAGTGGTATACAGTAAGGAATAAAGAGAGGAGGGTAACTAGGAGTTTGTGGGTGGCCGGAAAACAGAGGGAGGAACGAGAAATTAGTTAGCCAAGAATTTTGGGATGAAGAAGGAAATAGTGAGGGATAGAGAGAAAAAGAAAGGGCAGGAGAAGATGTTTAGCCTGCAGTATGGTGGATCAAAGAGGACAGAACTAGAGAAAAAGATAAGGACAAGAGAATGAGGGAGAAGCAAAGTGTAAGCAGGTGTTTTGGGGACTTCATCCATCTTCATACAACTTCATTCTACTGTAAGAAGAGAATATTGAAAAAGCTTCATATTTACTTTTCTTTCTTTCTTTCTTTCTTTCTTTCTTTCTTTCTTTCTTCTTTCTGTCTGTCTGTCTGTCTGTCTGTCTCCCTTCCTGCATAGAGACAAGGTGACCAGAAACTTTCTCTGGATTCGTATTTCCATGTTGGGTTATTATTAAAGGCACAAAACCAAAGTCAGTAAAAGACTTGAACAACACTGCTTCCTGTGTCCCACAACCTGCTGTTGAGTCTGGGGACTGCTATGTTCTGCAAACCAATTCAAAAACTTGCAGTTGCTGCTCTAGGTTCCATGTTGTTTACATGGTTACGTGGCAATGCTGTTCTAAGCCATCCCAAATGATTGTAAAGGAGTCTATGAGTTCTGTTTCTGCCCTCTTAATATCTGATCTTGCTTGCTGACAGAGACCCCTTTGGGTGGCTTCTGTGTAACCGTTAGTGAGCTTCACCTATTTCTTCAATGTAGCAATGAAGAAGCAGTTCAGAACAAGAACTGACCAACTGTTCCAAACAGATTGAGAGGAAATGGGCAACCCCGGTTTGTATTTTTGCCTTGTAACAGAATTTTCTTGACGTTATAGTTTTGGCGGCAGCATCTATGCGGATGTATCAGTGTAGGTAATTTTGAAAAGATAAGCCTATGCCTAGAAGTTTACCATGTCAATACCCATAGCATGGCAGGAGTGTTGGTGCTGGTATTGGTGCTGGTGATAGAGACCTATCTACCCTACAGGCACCAGACCTGGTCTGATCTGCGAACTTAAGCAGTCTTAGCGTGATTAGTACATGGATGGGAATCCATCAACGAATGCCAGATGCTGTAGGCTCTCTTTCAGAGGAAGAAAGTGGCAAAACCACCTCCGAGTATTCGTTGCCTAAGAAAATCCTACGGAATTCATGGGGTCACCATAAGTTGATGGGTTACTTGAAGGCACACACATACACACAGATGCAACAGAGCAATCCTATCTCTATTTCTACTCAGAAACAAGATTTATTAAATTTAACAGCATTTACAATTTTATGATGTTGTTACCCGAAGATATCCAGTTGATGTTTTCACAGTGATCTTTAATGAAGGGGAGGAAGACAAATGGGAATTGGTGGAGAGACAGAGAGAAGAGAAAGAGCATAATGAGACTCGCTAGAAGTGGGATACAGTAAGGAATAAGGAGAGGAGGGTAACTTGGAGTTTGTGGGAAGTAGGAAAAGAGAGGGAAAAATGAGAAATTTGTCAGCCAAGAATTTTGGGATGAGGAAAGAATAAGTGAGGCAAAGTAAAAGAGATGCCAGGAGAAAAAGTTTAGCCTGGAGTATGGTGGATGAGAGGAGAAAGAAGACAAAAAAGAGAAAAAGATAAGGACAAGAGAATGAGGGAGAAGTGAAGTGTAAGCAGGTGTTTTGGGGACTTCATTCAACTTCATTCTACTGCAACAAAAGAAGATTGAAAAAGCTTCATATTTACTTTTCTTTCTTTCTTTCTCTCTCTCTTTCTTCTTTCATGGAGATACGGTGATCATAAACTTTCTCTGGATTCATTTCTCTTCGTGGGGTTATTATTAAAGGCGCAAAACCAAAGTCAGTAAAACAGTTGAACAACACTGCTTCCTATGTACCTCCTGAAGAGTACAATTCCAAAAAGTGGCAGTTGCTGCTCCAGATTCCCTTTTGTTTACATGGTTACTATGGCAATGGTATTCTGAGCCATCCCAAGTCAATGTAAAGGAGGACATGGGTTCTGTGTACGCCCTCTGAATATCTGATCTTGCTTGCTGACAGGGGCCCCTTTGTGTGGCTTCTGTGCAACCGTTAGTGAGGTTCACCTCTAATTTCAATGTAGCAATAAAGAAGCAGTTCAGAACAAGAACTGACCAACCGTTCCAAAGAGATTTAGAGTAGATGTGCCACCCTGGTTTGTATTTTTGCCTTGTAACAGAATTTTCTGGAAGTGATAGTTATGGTGGCAGCATCTCTGTGGATGTAACAGTGCAGGTAATTTTGAAAAGATAAGCCTCTGCCTACAAGTTTACAATGTAAATACCGATAGCATGGCAGGAGGGCTCGTGCTGCTATTGGTGCTGGTGATGTAGACCTATATACCTTGCAGGCACCAGACCTGGTCTGACCTTGTAAGCTAAGTAGGCTCAGCCTGATTAGTACTTGAATGGGAAATCCCATTGATCATCAAATTCTATAGGCTCTCTTTTAGAGGAAGAAAGTGGCAAAACCACCTCTGAGTTTTTCTTGCCATAAAAAATTCTATGAGATTCATTGGGTCACCATAAATTGATGGGTTACTTGAAGGTACACACATGCACTCAGATGCAACACCGCAATCCTATATCTATTTCTACTCAGAAACAAGATTTATGAAGTTTAACAGGATTTACAATTTTAGGATGCTGCGATCCGCACATATCCAGTTCATGATTTCACAGTGCTCTTTAGTGGAGGGGAGGAAGACAAAGGGAAAAAGGTGGAGAGACAGGGAGACAAGTGAAAGACCATAATGAGAATAGCTAGAAGTGGTATACAGTGTAGGTAATTTGGGCCCTTTCCACACGTGTATATAAAACGGAGCAATGCGACCTCTAATGGAGGTCTTCCACACCTTTTGGTGCGTTTGATTGCATTAATTTTTTCGTTTCCACACGTCAATCCGCATACGCACGGTCCGAACTGGCGTTAGTGCACACTTTTTGAAAATCTAGAAAAATGTGGTTTTTTTCCCGAGATGTGCGTTAGTGCACACCTGCGGGCGTGTGTGGAAGCGCAGATGCGCACTAATTCGCCCATGGGAGCAACGGAGGGTGGGACGTGGGCGTGGCCAGCTTCAGCGGTTGGCCCCGCCCCACAAAGAGCTGGACGGCGCCATCTTGTTTTCCTCGGTAAGCTGTGAAGAATAGGAAAAAAGAGGGAGGATTCTAGGTACGTGGGTTCTTTCACTTATTTATATTTATTTATCATTTTAAAACATTCAAGGAACGTGCGCATGGGCCTCTTGGCAGTTTAGGGGGCTGCGGGTATGGGTTTGGGGCGCCCCTGGCTTCTGGGTGGGCCGCCTTGGGATATGTGACGTCAAATCTCCTCGCCCCCTGAGAAAATCGGGCCTACAAAGCCCAGGAGCAGTCTCCAGCTGTGGAAGCCGGGCGGCCACGCAAGGGGCGAGGGGGAGCCCTTCCCTGGCCGGAATTGAGGTGAAATGAAAGCAAGGGCGGCGTGGGGGCTGTCCCGGGGTCCCATGGTTAGTATCCCATTCCGCTTACTATTCAAACACTAAATTAAAAAACAAGTTTGGGGCGTTTTGGCTATGGAATGGTGCTCTGGGGGTCTCATGCCGGATACCCTGGTATGACTTGAGCGTGGAAGCAACTGGGGCAGGTGCGCAGCGGGGGCCAAAAATGTGTGCGGTTGGGGGTGGGGGGTGCTGCTGCCCCAGTTTTTAAAAGGGAGCTCGCGACGCGCTGTGGCGAGCAAGCTGCGAGGACGGGTAGAGGGGGAACACATTTTAATGTTGCCCTCTCTTTCCAGGCTCCATGTGGACACCTGCTGGACACCTTGAGAGAAAGTTGGGGAAAAATACCCTCAACCGTGTCCCCGCAGGGGCTCGGAGGAAGCCGCAACCGGCCTCAGGGTTTCTCAAGTCACCTGCAGAAGGGTGGGGAGGGGCGGGGGCCTATGGGGACAGCAGCGACTAAAGGGGCCCTTTCCCTTTCCAGGCGCTGCGAGGACACCTGCTGGACATCTTGAGAGAGGGTTGGAGAAAAAGAACCTCAACCGCGTCCCCGCAGGTGCCTGGAGGGAGCTGCAACCGGCCTCGAGGTTTCTCAAGGGGCCCCCTCCTTGCAAGTGCTGCATGGACACCGTCTGGACACATTGCGAGAAAGTTGGGGGAAAAGAACCTCGACCACGTCTCCGAGTGGGCCTAGAAGAGGCTGCAACCGGCCTCAAGGTTTCCCCAGTCTCCTGCAGAAGGGCCGGGAGGGGCGGGGGGCCTGTGGGGACAGCAGCGACCAAAGGGGCCCCTCCCCTTTCCAGGCTCTATGTGGACACCTGTTGGACACCTTGAGAGAGGGTTGGGGAAAAGGAACCTCGACCGCTTCCCCGCAGGGGCTTGGAGGGAGCTGCAACCGGCCTCAAGGTTTCTCAAGGGGCCCTCTCTCTTGCCAGGCGCCGCGTGCACAGCTGCTGGACACCTTGAGAGAAGGTTGGGGAACAAGAACCTCGACCGCGTCCCCGCAGGGGCTTGGAGGGAGCTGCAACCGGCCTCGAGGTTTCTCCAGTCTCCTGCAGAAGGGCGGGGAGGGGAGGGGGGCCTATGGGGACAGCAGCGACTAACGGGGCCCTTTCTCTTGCCAGGCGCTGCGTGCACACCTGCTAGACACCTTGAGAGAAGGTTGGAGAAAAAGAACCTCAACCGCGTCTCCGGGGGGGCCCAGGAGGCTCCAGACCGGTCTCAAGGTTTCTCCAGTCTCCTGCAGAAGGGCGGGGAGGGGATGGGGGCCTATGGGGACAGCAGCGACTAAAGGGGCCCTCTCTCTTGCCAGGCGCTGCGTGCACACCTGCTGGACACCTTGAAAGAAGGTTGGAGAAAAAGAACCTCAACCGCGTCCCCGCAGGGGCTTGGAGGGAGCTGCAACCGGCCTCAAGGTTTCTTTTTTTTAAATTTGTTCTTTATTCAAAAATATTATATTATAATCACACTCTCACTATCTCTACAATCATGCATAACATTCTAATCAAATTTTATACATTCATAAAAAAAATAATAAAAATAAAACACATCTACTTACAAAATATATTCTACTCACATCGTATATATTCTCTTAGGCGCAAAATAAATTTATAATATAGAAATTTCCTAATATCAATATTTTAACTCTAGTTATTGTTACACATTTCAATTAGATTCGCAATATCCTAATCCAAGGTTTACATTCTATATAAATTCCTCCATATCTATATCGTTTCTTTCTATCATCTCCTTAAAACATAACTTACTTTTTCACCGTTGAATTTTGACTCCAAATTTCTTAGTGATATATCTATTCACTAGTTTCCAATCCTCCTCCACCTCTTTCAAAGCCTTCCCCCTCAATATTTGAGAAAATATATCAGATTCCCTTTTCAATTCCATGACTTTAATAAACCAATTGTCCAAGTCCGGTGTTTGCTGGATTTTTCCATTTCTTAGCAAAACTTATTCTGGCAGCAGAAACTAAGTTCAATAGTATCCTGTAGTTCTTTGCATAAAACGTTTTTTCAAAAACAGAATGACATATTTAATAAATAAAATTCTGGGATCTTCAAAAACTCAATGTTGAAAATTTCTTTTATTACGTTATGTATATCCTTCCAATACTTATTGGCCTTTTCGCAAGACCACCAAACATGGAAGTATGTTCCAATTTTATCGTTACACTTCCAACATTTATTGTTATACTTTATAAATGAGCCAATTTTTTCTGGGGTCAGATGGTATCTATACATCATTTCAAAAAGTTTTCTTTCAAATCTTGGGAGTTTGTAATTTTCTTTGGTTACCTTCCCATGCCTTCTCCCAATGCTCTAACAAGATATAGTGATGTTGCAAATTTTGGGCCCAATGTATCATTGTAGGTTTAACAATTTCCTCTTCTAAATGTCGGGATAATAGATATTTATAGAACTGTGAAGTCTTATGTTTCGTATTCGTGAAAACAATTGTTTCTAATTGATTATATTTCTTTTGTATGACGAAGTCTTCTAATTTAAATCCATCTTGAATCTTTCATTTAGTTGTAAATAAAGAAACCAATTTAATTCTATTCCTTGCTGGGCCAATTCTTCTCGGGTTTTCATTCTTATCCTTTGATTCTGAACAGACAGAAGATCTGCATATTTAAGCCAATTCTTTTTATTGTCTGCCCATTGACCAAAAAAGGCCTCCTGAGGAGATATCCAAAGTGGAATTTTCTCTTAAATGTCTTTCCTTTAATAAATTGCCAAATTTTTAATAAAGATTTTCTTACATAATGGTTAGTAAAATCTTTATCTATTTTTGCTTTCCCGTACCAAAGGTACACGTGTAGTCCAAATCTCAAATCCGCTCCTTCAATTTCCAGCGTCCTAGTATCACTGAGCTTAAATCCAATCTTGTATCCATGTCATGGCATTCGCATAATAGTAGAGCTGTAACTCGGGTAGTCCAAATCCACCTTTCAGTTTTTCTTCGGCTAGTAACTTCCATCTAATTCTAGGCTTTCTGCCTCCCCATATAAACCGTGATAATTCTTTCTTCCAATGTTGAAAAGGTTTTTCATTGGTTATAATAGGTAGATTCTGAAATAGGAAATTTAATTTCGGCAGTATATTCATTTTGATCGCGGCGATACGCCCAACAGAGAAAGGTTCAAGTTTTCCCCAAGTCTTTAATTCTGTAGCTATTTCTTTCCATTGTTTACCATAATTATTTTCAAATGAATCCCTTGTTGCTTTCCGTTAAACCAAATTCCTAAGTATTTGACTTTTTAACTCTCCTGATTGCCGTAAGTTTTTCTAATTCTTGAATTTCAGATTGATTCAAATTTTTCACCAACATACTAGATTTATTATAGTTAATTTTTAGGCCCGCCGCTTCTCCAAACTGTTGGATCTCTGAAATTAAATGTTTGGCCCCTTTCTTAGGCTCTTCCCAAAGAAGACCAGGTCGTCCGCGTATGCTCGAAGTTTAAATTCCTGATTTCTGATTTTTACACCTTTTATCTCAGGATTTTTTAGAATATTATTGCTGAGTATTTCCAAAATCATTATGAAAAGTAGTGGCGACAAAGGACATCCCTGTCTTGTACCTAGGGCGATGTTAATTGGTGTAGTCAGCTCTCCATTGATTATCAATTTAGCAGTCTGTTCTTTATAAATTTCCTTGATCCAATTCACGAAGGTTTGAAGCCGCAGAATTCATAATCTTCAGTGTCTCTATCAAAAAGGGCCATTTAACTTTATCAAAGCCTTTTTCCGCATCTATAAATATTGTGCAGCCAATTTCTTTTCATTTCTTCTTTCAAAATATTCGATCATATTTAATAGTATCCTCGTGTTATTTCTTAAATACCGATTAGGTAAAAAACCAACTTGATGCATATATATATTCTGTTGTGCATGTTTTCAATCTTTCAGCCAATATGGTTGTAAAAATTTTGTAATCTGTGTTTAACAAAGAAATAGGTCTGTAATTCTCGACTTGTTCCGTATCTTTTCCTTCTTTTGGAATTAATGTTATATTTGCTTGTCGCCACGTTCCTGGGACTCCCTCCTTATCAATCAAATTTATCATCTTCACGAAAGGTTCCACCAATTGATGTACAAAAAGCTTATAAAACTTGGCTGTATATCCATCTGGGCCGGGAGCTTTAGCGCTTTCAATTTCTTTATGGCTTCTGAAACCTCAGTAACTGAAACAGGTTTATTTAAACTTTCCATCTGCTCTTCTGTTAATCTCGGAGTGTCTTGCTTCTTCAAATAATTTATGGCTTTGGCTTCTTCAATATCGACTGTTGCTTCAGATCTATATAACTGAGTAAAATAAGTCGAAAATAACTTTTTAATCTGTTTCTAATATGTGATTTCTCTCTGGCCTTTCTTCAGTTTAATAATTCTCTTTTTAATCTTTCTTTTCCTCAGCTTGTAAGCCAGCCATTTTCCTGGTTTATTTGAGAATTCGAAATGTTTCAATCGACAGAATTTCATTTTCTTTTCGACTTCATCCATATGTATTGCTGCTATTTGATCCTGTAACAGTTTCACTTCTATTTTCAATTTGTTACTTGTTATGTCTTGCCGGAATTCACATTCTTTTTCTTTCAATTTCTGCATTAGATTCTCCAATTGTATTTCCTTCTTATTCTTTCGTAGCGCTCCCATTCCAACCGGTTCTTCTCCTCTTATTACCGCCTTACCGGATCCCAAACTGTTGTCATCGGGATATCTGATTAGATTTTCTTCAAAGTATCTACTAATAACTTCTTGTAACTTCCGGATGTTGTTATCGTCTGACAGGAGGTTATCGTTAAGCCTCCAATTATACTCCTTTCTTTTTTCCATATCTAAAATGTAATAGAATTGGGTTATGATCCGACAACACCTTTGGTAAAATTTCCATGTCTTTTATAGATGAATGTAGAGTCTAGATATGAAAAACATATCAATCCTAGACATGGATTTATGACTGTCAGAGTAAAATGTATAACCTTTTTCCGCCCATGTTTCAACGTCCATACATCCATCATAGTTAATTCGTCATGGTTTTGAAAGAAAAAACTTGGGGAAGTCTTCCCTGATTTTTCTTTATTGGTCTTGAAGAACATCTATCTCTTATAGGGCACAAGACCCATTCATGTCTCCAAAGACAATAAGATTTTCCTGATGATTCTCTGAAGCATATTGCAACAGCTTTTGTTTAAGTTTGGAATAGAATCTATCTTTGTTATCTGTGGGGGAGTATATGCCCACACAAAGAAATGTTTGATTCTGTATTATTACTTTTACACCCAAATAATGTCCCGCCGGATCAGAAAAGGCTTCTTGTACATCTAAGTTGGCATTAATATACATCACAACACCTCTTTTCTTCTTATGCCATGCCGCAGTGAAACATTGTTCCAGTTTTGGGTTTCTAAGATACTTAAGATCTTATCAGCTATGCGAGTCTCTTGTAAACAGATAATACCACATTTCGATTTCTCCAAGTAATGAAATATACTCCTATGCTTATATTGAGAATTAACACCTTTAACATTCCAAGATATTATTTTTAATGCCATCTTTTTTTTCTTTTTTCTTTTTTTTCTCTTTTTTTTCTCTTAAGCCTCTATTTCCTGTTCTTCCCCTTCTTCTTTCTCACTTCCCTCCATTCCTTCTCGTTCGCCTAGCTGGTCAGACCCTTCAGATCTACCTTCTTCTCCAATTTCCTCACCCATTGCTTCTTCAAAGACTTCCTGCTGTTCTCTTTCTTGCACATCTTCTTGTCCATTCTCCTCTTTATTCTTCTTATTAGAATATCTTTCAGACTTTTCAATTCACTTCTTAAACTTCGTGCTACTTCCTTGGCCTTTCTTCATTGTAACTTTATATTGCTGTTGTCGATATGTGAAAAAAACCCCTTCAGGTCTATTCCATGTATAAGATATATTATTCTTTAGCAAAAATTGAGTTAAAAATCTATATTCTTGTCTTTTCTTTAATTATTGAGAGGGAATGTCTTTATAGATGTTAAGTTCCTGAGAATCAATGATTAATTTTTCCCGATAGCTCTTTTGGAGAACGAGTTTCCTTTGTTCTCATATTTGTGAAGCAAATAACAACATCCCTCGGCTGATTTCTCTCCTTCGCCACTCTAGAGTTCACTCTAAATATTTTTTCTACACTTGCATGTATTCTTTCTTCCGGTATTTGAATGTAGTCTGTTAGTGAATTTGTAATTTTCTCGTAAATGTCTTCTGACTGTCTCTCTCTTAACCCACGAATCTTCAAACAACGGTCTCTATATTTCATTTCAGCTCGATCTAATCTTCTTTCATCAACTTTCTGTCTCTCTCGAAGTTGTCTAACTGAATCCTCTACTTGAACAGTTCTTTCTTGTATCGTCGTCATGTCCTCTTTAAGATCTCTACGACCTCTTTTGAAATCAAATCCATTTTTTCCCCCAATTTGTCTATTTCTTTCTTCATTTCTGTTTCAGGCTTTGTTCTTACCTCCTTCAAGTCTTGGCTTATCTCCTGACGCAATTCTGTACTTGATTTACGTATTTCTTGCAAGATTATCTTGGTATCCATGGAAGCAGCCGTAGCATCTCCGAAGCCCTTCTTTGTGGCATGGGTTGATTTGCAGCTTGCTTCATAGTTGCTTTTCTTGTTCCAGATGCCATATCAGACTCTTGCCTCAAATATAATTTTTCCACCCTTACAAAACTTATATTCCCTCTATTTATAATGTCAGTAAATTAAATAAATTAATTTTTGAGAAAAGTAAAAATATATTCTTATCGTTTTTTTTTTTTAGTTATTTCAAATTGTTTCAATTTCTATACTCTTTTTCTGGAATCCTATCTTTTCTATTGTTTTCTTATATAATAATAATAAATCGGCAAAGGCCTGAATAATTCAATTAAATTTTATTTACAAACAGTTGTTTTAAAGTACAACAGTAGATGTCACTATCAAGCTAGCTGAGCTTTTTTTTTCCTACCTCCTTTCCCCCGTTTATCTGTAATTACAATTTCAATTTCTAAGACTCACAGCTGTTGCTTATAGTTTAATCTAAATGCCAGCTGCTTCCTCCCTCAAGGTCACACCATCACAGATAGCACAATGCTCAGATTGCTAGACTAATTCTAGTCAACTAGGCAAATAATAACCTTTTCAGCTAATCACAATCAAAAAGAAAGAAAAAAAAATTATAATACTATAGAAGCTTATACTCTTTAAACCTCAATTGAAGTTCGATTATACTTATCACATAAACTAATTGTCAGGAGTTCTATATCAGGCAAAGCTCCTAAGAATTTAAGCAGTATATATGTAATATGTAATATATTATACCAAATATATAAAGTATAAAGTATGTGCAAATATATACTAAAGTACTAGAAAAGTAAAAAAGTAAATAGATGAATAGATATTTATAAGTAAAGTAAATATTTATAAGAAAAAAACAATCCCCCTTCCAGAGTAAAGTCAGAAAAAGAAATTCCCCCTTCTTCTGTAGCGTTACCACTTCTTCTTTTCTTCACAGAGCTTCTATTTCTCAACTTCTCCCAGTCTCATGTCAGCTTATCCTCGCAATTTAGGTTTTGTTTTTATTTAACTTGTTCTCTCAGTCCATTACGTCGCAGTCCGTTATATCATTATATTTAAGTCTGTTAAGTCTGTTAAGTCTGTTAAGTCTGTCCGTGTCTATCTATTTACTCTTTCTATGACCTTACTCCTTTTGATGTTCCCTTTTTTTCATGAAATCCGTCTCTTATGAAGAAAAAAACAGTTCAACTCAGTCCTTCTATTCTGTTCAATCCTTCTATTCAAATTGTCCAAATTCCCCCACCTCTGTATCAGCACACAAGTTCCAAGCCTGCTCCGTTGCTCCGATTCGGCTAGATCAACCAAGGCGGGGGGAATTCTCTTAAAGTCTCTGCAGCCTTGCCCAAATAGGAAAATCATAAAAAAGAGGGGAATACAAAAAAGAAATCTCGTCTTTACTAAGTCAGATAGTCCGGAAAAAAGAACAAAATCAAATCAGAGTCAATTTGTAGCTAAAAAAAAAACAAACAAAAAAAACTGACAGCTTGAGCGGCTTCGCAGCTTTGTTTCCCCTCTCCTGGCAAGTTTATCCTCCAAAGACACTTTTCTGTAAATGGGAGACTATCCCGGCTGTTCACGCTCATCTGGAATGTAACAATACCACCATGAGTTGAAATTATAAATCCAATTAGATATGAGGCTTGTAAAAAATAAGAGTAAAATCTTAAAGGTTCTGGCGTTGATCAGAGCTTTGTAAAAAGCTCCTAGCCGTGAGCGGTAGTGGACGTTCTTCGATCCTGCAGCCGATCTGCTTACCCGGTCTCTTCCCCCTCTCCGGGCATGCTCTTCGGTGGCAATCAACATACCCGACGAACCCCTCAGTTCTCCCCTTACTAGGGGAGCAATCGTCCAGGAGAACCCCGAAGTATAAGACCCGCGATCTTGAAACGACCACGCGTCTCTCTTTCCGTTTCGATGTCAAGTTTCAACCAGGAATTCCCACTCACGGCGGCAGCCTGAGAGCGCGCTAGCCCTAGGCGTCCGTGCGCTCCGCCATTGAGCCGGAAATGCGGCCTCAACCGGGCCCTTTCTCTTGCCAGGCGCTGCGTGCACACCTGCTGGACACCTTGAGAGAAGGTTGGGGGACAAGAACCTCGACCGCGTCCCCGCAGGGGCTTTAGAGGGGGCTCCAGACCCCGGCCTCGAGGTTTCTCCAGTCTCCTGCAGAAGGGCGGGGAGGGGAGGGGGGCCTATGGGGACAGCAGCGACTAACGGGGCCCTTTCTCTTGCCAGGCGCTGCGTGCACACCTGCTGGACACCTTGAGAGAAGGTTGGAGAAAAAGAACCTCAACCGCGTCTCCGGGGGAGCCCAGAGGAGGCTGCAACCGGTCTCAAGGTTTCTCCAGTCTCCTGCAGAAGGCCGGGGAGGGGAGGGGGGCCTATGGGGACAGCAGCGACTAAAGGGGCCCTCTCTCTTGCCAGGCGCTGCGTGCACACCTGCTGGACACCTTGAGAGAAGGTTGGAGAAAAAAAACCTCAACCGCGTCCCCGCAGGGGACTTGGAGGGAGCTGCAACCGGCCTCAAGGTTTCTCAAGGAGCCCTTTCTCTTGCCAGGCGCTGCGTGCACACCTGCTGGACACCTTGAGAGAAGGTTGGGACAAGAACCTCGACCGCGTCCCCGCAGGGGCTTGGAGGGAGCTGCAACCGGCCTCAGGGTTTCTCCAGTCTCCTGCAGAAGGGCGGGGAGGGGAGGGGGGCCTATGGGGACAGCAGCGACTAAAGGGGCCCCTTTCTCTTGCCAGGCGCTGCGTGCACACCTGCTGAACCTCAACCGCGTCTCCGGGGGGGCCCAGAGGAGGCTGCAACCGGTCTCAAGGGACACCTTGGGAGATGGTTGTGGGGCCCGTGGGAACCGCGGAGCCTAAAGGGGCCCTCTCTTTGCAGGCTTTGAGGCTGCAGCCGCCCTCGATGTCTCTCCAGTCTGCTGCGGAGGGGTCTTCCTTTCCAACGCTTCCAGTGGCTCGCCGCCAAACAGTGTTGCGGTCCTAACGTTGCGGGTCATCGTGCACAGGTACCGGCTGACCTCTCGCCCCCAAGCGCGAGGCGGGCATAACAAACGAACGTCCCTCGCCGTCCGGCTTCTCAAAAGGGGGGTGGCACGGGGTGAAAAAAAGGCTGACGCAAGCCTTGAAATATAAACATGAACTTTAATAAACATTTACAAAAAATTCAAAAGAGCTATTTGTGAAAACTTTAACGCCCACTCTGGGTCTGGTGCCAGTGCGACCGCGCTCCTCTAATGCTTCTTCTTAAGTTGGCGTAGTGCCCCTCTCGATCGTCCGCGTCAGCTCGGTCATGGACCTTTGTGTCGCCTCATCTGCAGGGAAAGAAAGGTCAATCCATCAATTCTTGGCCCACAATACAGAAAGCAAAGTGCTGCGTCTGTTATCTCCTGCCTGCTAGGTACCATACGTACAGAATTGCCTTGCCTGGTCCTCCACCTCGCGCAGAGTTGCCAGCGCTGCACGGACCGGCGACGGGTGCCGCTGGCGTTGAGGCCCTATTGAGATTTTGAGGAGGGAAAAGTTAGACTGTACAAGTGCCGTGTAGTACCTTATTTTCTATTTACCCATGAACTGTGTGGTTTCTCACCAGGCGTGGATGGACCTGGCATCTCCACCGGGGCCCCCTCCTCGAGGACTCCGCCGCTTCCCATGGCGTGGCCTGCCAATAGAAGACAAGAAATGCTGCCGTGTTAACCGTACCCCACCGGAAGAGCATCAGAGTGATGGGACCGCGACTTGTTGCTCACCTTCCTCCGCCACCACCTCAACTTCCTCCCCCACAACAACCTCAAGCCTTTCCTGGTTTGAGGAGGAAGGGTCTTCCCGCTCCGCCCTTCGCGGACCTTCCGGGCTGGAACCTGGGGCAGATATCGGCGGCGGGCTGTCCTGTTGTGCTGAAGAGTGAGACAGAAGGAGCGAAATGAATTTTTCCGGGCAAAATAAAGGCTGTTTTTGAGGTGGCAATGCAAACTTCTCTCCTTGCTCTCCACCACAACTTCCCAGACTTTGCATTGGTTTGCACACAAACCCTGGGCCGCATGAGTATCCAGGGGCCAAATAAAAAAGTTTGTTCAATCTTTGTCTGCCGTGTGAAATTCTTACCTTCCCCTTCTGTTGATGTGGCCACCACCACATCCTCCTGGTGCTGCTCCCTCACCCCACGCCTTCTCCTTCCTGTGGTTGCAGAAGAGAAACCAGACAGTGTGCGCGGACCAGAGGAGTGTGAGACCCTGGCCCCACCGCACCAGGGTGAACCTAACCGTGGTCCAGCAACCGAGGTCCCCGACAGGTACGGGGGGGGAGCTGGTACTTACGGTGCCTTCGGTATCGGTAGCGCCAAGAAGGCCGCCCCGCATGGATCCAGAGGCGAAACATCGTTGCGAAATACGGTGGCTTGGCAGCGTGAGGGGGATGTCTGATCTGCGAAGTTAAGCAGTCTTAGCGTGATTAGTACTTGGATGGGGATCAATCAACGAACACCAGATGCTGTAGGCTCTCTTTCAGAGGAAGAAACTGGCAAAACCACCTCCGAGTATTCCTTGCCTAAGAAAATCCTACGGAATTCATGGGGTCACCATAAGTTGATGGGTTACTTGAAGGCACACACATACACACAGATGCAACAGAGCAATCCTATCTCTATTTCTACTCAGAAACAAGATTTATGAAGTTTAACAGCATTTACAATTTTATGATGTTGTTACCCGAAGATATCCAGTTCAAGTTTTCACAGTGATCTTTAGTGGAGGGGAGGAAGACAAATGGGAAATGGTGGAGAGACAGAGAGAGAAGAGAAAGAGCATAATGAGAGTAGCTAGAAGTGGGATACAGTAAGGAATAAGGAGAGGAGGGTAAGTAGGAGTTTGTGGGAAGTAGGAAAAGAGAGGGAGAAATGAGAAATTAGTTAGCCAAGAATTTTGGGATGAGGAAAGAATAAGTGAGGGAAAGTAAAAGAGATGCCAGGAGAAAAAGTTTAGCCTCGAGTATGGTGGATGAGAGGAGAAAGAGGACAAAAAAGAGAAAAAGATAAGGACAAGAGAATGAGGGAGAAGTGAAGTGTAAGCAGGTGTTTTGGGGACTTCATTCAATTTCATTCTACTGCAACAAAAGAATATTGAAAAAGCTTCATATTTACTTTTCTTTCTTTCTTTCTTTCTTTCTTTCTTTCTTTCTTTCTTTCTTTCTTTCTCTCTCTCTCTCTCTTTCTTCTTGCATGGAGATACGGTGATCATAAACTTTCTCTGGATTCATTTCTCTGGGTGGAGTTATTATTAAAGGCGCAAAACCAAAGTCAGTAAAACAGTTGAACAACACTGCTTCCTATGTACCTCCTGAAGAGTACAATTCCAAAAGTGGCAGTTGCTGCTCCAGATTCCATGTTGTTTACATGGTTACTATGGCAATGGTATTCTGAGCCATCCCAAGTCAATGTAAAGGAGGACATGGGTTCTGTGTACGCCCTCTGAATATCTGATCTTGCTTGCTGACAGGGGCCCCTTTGTGTGGCTTCTGTGCAACCGTTAGTGAGGTTCACCTCTAATTTCAAGGTAGCAATGAAGAAGCAGTTCAGAACAAGAACGGACCAACCGTTCCAAAGAGATTTAGAGTAGATGTGCCACCCTGGTTTGTATTTTTGCCTTGTAACAGAATTTTCTGGAAGTGATAGTTTTGGCGGCAGCATCTCTGTGGATGTAACAGTGCCGGTAATTTTGAAAAGATAAGCCTCTGCCTACAAGTTTACAATGTAAATACCAATAGCATGGCACGAGGGTTGGTGCTGCTATTGGTGCTGGTGATGTAGACCTATATACCTTGCAGGCACCAGACCTGGTCTGACGTTGTAAGCTAAGTAGGCTCAGCCTGATTAGTACTTGAATGGGAAATCCCAATGAATATCAAATTCTGTAGGCCAATACCCAGCCCACGATCGACCCAAGGTGGGGAGGTGATTCCCAGGACAAGACAAGAGAAGGGGTACAGATTACCACCCGATAGAACTAACTCACACACAAACACAGGCACTAACCTGCCTAACAGCGATCTAAAACAGCTCCACTGACCGTTCCCTAGGTCGGCACCACCCGATTTCAGGAGGTTCGTGACTCCTTCTCAAACTAGGGGTACCAGGGCTGCCCGTGTGGCTCTGTTACCCTGTATGTTGGGGGTCCCGGGAGGGGCGCCCAAATAACCAAATAACCAAATAAAAACACCAGATGGGGAAATTAGTCTCGAGCACTCTCTTAAGCTAATGAGAGGCAGGGTAACTATAACTGAGATCTTTAACCCTATGTATACAGCGTCAGGTCAGAGAGCGGCTAGACAAGGTTTTGCTTTGGTTTTTGCCTACATGCAGAAGTGTAGCATCGATTCACATCACAGAAGTGGCCAGGTATCGGCGTTCCCAGCCTGTCCCTTCCGCCATTTCCGTCCCTCTCTCTCTCTGCCCATCAAAGGACAGGCTGCCATCATTATGATCTTCCTGTGTTAAATGGACAGCTGGAAGAGAGTAGATCTGGTAACAGACTGTGAAAACATGTTTTTTCCCCACATATCAACGAACATACATCCCTGTGCACAAACACAGCAAGATAGAAATGTGTGTGTTTTAAAAAAAACCCAGAACAATCAGCGATGGTGGGGCGGGGTGAGGGAGGGGAATAGGAGTGGCCAGGGACTTGTCGTTTTGGCTGCAGCTACCGCTGTTCTCCACAGTAGTACGATGTAAATGGGGGGGGGGTAGTGCAGATAGCACAGTTTGTGAATTCAGTTTCCAAATCGGAGTATAAAAACACCAGTCTTGACCCACAGTGAACTGCTCCTCCCCTCTCATGCGGAAATAGTCTTTGTCAGGTATGCTGTCTATATTAATTTTGGACAGCAATGGAAAGTTATAGGGATTTTGTTCATATAGCGTTGACCCCATTGCTTCCCAGAATTCAGCTGACACAAGAGAAGAAGCTTTAGACTTAAGTGCTTTAGTCTTCCCTAGACTTCATGGCCACCATGAAAGCCATGGCCTGATCCATATGAGGATTCAGGACTGACAAAAATAGCAGGTCACACCTGAGACCAAATTTGGGGATGTTACTTTTTTAGAAGATGGTTTTGGAGTACCTACGCTAACTCAAGGATTTTGGAAGTTGTCGTCCAACTTTTCCAAGGTCTGCTTGAGACATACTAAACTGCTACAAAATGCTGTCACACCAAAAAAGTAAAATTAAATTAAAAATAGTTACCTCTAAAGATGGAGAATTACTTAGACCATTTCTACACTGGACTGTTATAGTGTAATTATTCCATTTTCAACCTCCTATGGAATCCTGGGGTTTGCAGTTTAGCCCCTCCCTAACCTGCAAACCCCAAGATTCCATAGGATGTTGAAAGTGGAATGATAGCACTATAACAGTCTAGTGCGGAAATGGCCTTAGGCTTGTTAAAGTCAGTGGGAAATTATATAATTGCTAAAAGGACAATGTCTTTTATCTGGGTTTAGACATTTGAAGAGAGCCAGAGTGGTATAGTGGTCCGAGTGTTGGATTAGTTGGACTAGGAGCCTGGAAACCAGGGTTCAGTTCCCTGCTCTGCCATGGAAACCCACTGGGTGACCCGGAGTACATCACACTGGTTCAGTCCCAGAAAACACTCCGATAGCTTCCCCTTAGAGTAGCCGTAAGTCAGAAACTACTTGAAGGCACACAACAAAAATATATTTCACTCCTGTATACTTCTATTAGCATTTGCTCATTTGCCTGTGTACATTAATTCAGGAGATCTCATGTACAGGTTTTTGCCCAGTACTTAGGCTAACCTATAGAGGAATTGCGCTTGGTGAAATATC
>CAOLHI010006670.1:0-26808 GCA_948474755.1 Ctenosaura bakeri
CCAACTGAATCCTCGAATGCTCGAATCCTGAGTAAGGATTTGAGATTCCCAAATCCGAATCACTATGCAAAAATAGGCAAACCGAATCTTTCAAATCCTCCAACTAATTAGATTGTTGGAGACTGGGATGGCTGAAACCAGGGAGACCGGGATACCTGAAAACCTGGGAGACTGGGACACCTGAAAACCTGGGAGACCATACACACAAGGGAAGATAGTAAGTAGGTGAGGTTTTCCCTTGGAGTAATAATGGCCTTTGCTAACAATTTCAGAAATTACATCTGGGCTTGTATTTTAAGATACTGAAATTAAACATTTCATATTTAAGTTCAGTACTTGACTGGAAGCTACAAGCTTGAGATTTCAAGGACAGATGAAACATTCCTTTGCATAGCTCCCTTGCAAACCTCTTTCAGACACAATTCTGGGGTTTGGAGTTTTACAAGGGGTCACAGCCTTCTCTGCCAAAGTGTACTCGTGCATCATCAAACTACAAACCCCAGGATGCCAGAAGGATTTATGCAAAGAAAATCCAGGAAAATGTGGGATTAAGCCACATTTTCCTGCCTGTGTAGAAAGGGTCTTCATGTCATTTTCAATGTGGGGAGATCCTGAAGCAAAACTATGCCAATTGTCCTGGCCACCTTTCTTCAGAGGGAGGTTTGCCTTTGCCTAGGCTTTTGCTGAGGCTGAGAGAGTGTGTCTTGCCTAAGATTATCCTTCTTTCCTTTGCTTTTTAAACTCTTTTTTTAAAAAAAAGGATTCAAAAGATTTGAGATCCGTGAGATTCGTGGATTCCCAGAACCTTCCAGGGATTCAGATCTGGATTTGGATTCGGAAAATTCTGGATTCGTCCCATCCCTAATAATAATAATAATAATATTTATTTCTATCCCGCTTCTCCCAATGGATCGAGGCGGCATTACAAAAATATACAAATACATTAAAACATTAAAATGTACCCCATCCTCCGCACCCAGCAACCCTTCTATCCCCCTAAAACACATTAGTTATTAAAACAAATTAAAAACAAAATTAAAACAAAGAGACAAATGATGAGAGGCGGTGGAACACTAATCTGGGAAGGCCTGTCAGAAGAGAACCATCTTGACTGCTTTTTTAAAGCAGTCAAGACTGGTAATGTGCCGGGTCTCCTCCGGCAGGCCATTCCACAACTTAGGAGCGGTAGAAGAGAAGGTCCTCTGGGTAACTGCAGCCAACCTAGTTCTGATTGGCTGCAGTAAATTCCTCCCAGAGGACCTTAGTGTGCGGGGCGGATTATATGGGAGAAGGCGATCCCGCAGGTAGGCTGGCCCCAAGCCATGAAGTGCTTTAAAGGTAAAAACCAACACCTTGTACTGTACCCAGAAACTAATAGGCAGCCAGTGTAAAGACTTCAAAATAGGTGTTATATGGTCAGTTTTAGATCTTCTGGTGACCAACCTGGCTGCCATATTCTGAATTAATTGAAGTTTCCGGATTAAGCACATGGGTAGCCCTATGTAGAGTGCATTACAGAAGTCAAGCCGTGAAGTTACCAGCGCATGTACCACTGTTTTTAGGTGTTCCAAGTCCAGGAAGGGGCGCAGCTGGCGTATCAGCCGAAGCTGATAGCAGGCACTCCTGGCTGCCACATCAATTTGAGCTGTCATCTGAAGCGGCGAGTCCAGGAGCACCCCCAAGCTGCGGACACAGTCTTTCAGGGGAAGTGTGACCCCGTCTAGAACTGGTTGACAAACCTCTATACCTGGGCTGGGGCCCTTAACAGCAAGTACCTCCGTCTTATCTGGATTCAGCTTCAGTCTGTTTTTCCTCATCCAGTCCATTACTGCCTCAAGGCATTCATTTAGAGGTGAGATGCCATCCTTAGTTGATGCTGTTATCCGAGGCATGGAGAGATATATCTGGGTGTCATCAGCATACTGATAGCACCTTGCTCCATGCCTCCTGATGATCTCTCCCAGCGGTTTCATGTAGATGTTAAATAACATTGGGGACAGGATGGTGCCCTGAGGGACGCCAGATTTAAGCTCCTTTTTTGAGGAGCAGCTGTCCCCAAGCATCACCATCTGGTATCTACCTGAGAGATAGGACCGGAACCACTTAAGTGCAGTGCCTCCGATCCCCAGCCCTCTCAGGCGTTCCAGAAGGATACCGTGGTCTATGGTATCGAAAGCCGCTGAGAGGTCCAGGAGTACCAGCAGGGTCACACTTCCCCTGTCGATACCTAGGCGTAGATCATCCACTAAGGCAACCGTGGCAGTCTCGACTCCATATCCTGCCCTGAAGCCAGTCTGAAATGGATCTAGATAATCTGTTTCATCCAAGACAGCTTGGAGCTGAAGGCCAACAGCCCTCTCGATCACCTTGCTTAAAAATGGAAGATGGGAGACTGGTCTGTAATTATTCATATCTAGGGGATCTAGGGAGGGCTTTTTTAGAAGCGGCCGTATAATCGCTTCTTTTAAACAAGCTGGAAAATTGCCCTCCCTGAAGGATGCATTAATAATATGTATTAAGTAGGTCTTAATTGCAACTCCTCCCTGGACGACCAGCCATGAAGGGCAGGGATCAAGAGGGCAAGTTGTCCTTCTTACCTTTCCAAGGAGCTTGTCTACGTCCTCGGTACTCACTGACTGGAACTGATCCAGTATAATCTTGTTCACGGGGTCGCTGGACGCTCCATTTGTGACCTCTGCTATAACACCGGCATCCAAGTCGGCTCTTATCTGAGAGATTTTATCTGCGAAATGATTATTCAAGGCGTCACAGCAAGCTACGTTAGGTTCTAACAACGAGTTCAGGGGAGTGGGTATCTGAGTCAGATACCTTACCACCCTGAACAGCTCTGCTGGACGAGAAATCGCAGACGCAATACCTGCAGAGAAGAAGGTCTTCTTCGCTGCATCTATTGCCACTCTATAGGAATGAAGGAATTCTCTATAGCGTGTCCTGTCAGATAAGAGTCGAGATATCTGCCAATTGCGCTCTAATTGTTGTCCAGCCTGCTTCATATTCCTAAGTTCTACTGTATACCAAGGATTACGGTTTGCAGCAGGCTGGAAAGGACGCTTGGGAGCAATCGTGTCAATAGCCCTGGTAAGATCACAATTCCAGGTATTAACCAGGGCTTCGACAGGATCACCGGCGATACCAACCATAAGACCCTCGAGGGCTTTCTGGAATCCAATAGGTTCCATTAACCTTCGAGGGCGGACCATTCTAATAGGTCCACCATCCCTGCAGGGGCGGATAGCAACCATTAGTCTAACCCTGACCAGGAAATGATCCGTCCATGACAAGGTGGTAGTATTTGTTATCTCCACCCACGGCTGTGCCTGTTCCGTACTAAAGACTGCATCAAGGGTATGACCTGCACAATGTGTTGGCCCAGAGGCTAATTGGGATAGGCCCATGTTTGTCATGGATGCCACGAACTCCCGAGCTGCACCTGTTAAACTGGTCTCAAATGGGATATTGAAGTCGCCCAGAACCAAAAGTCTGGGCGATTCCAACACCAACTCCGACACCAGCTCTGTCAGCTCGGCCAGGGAGTCTGATAGGCAGCGGGGTGGTCGGTACACTAACAGAATCCCTAGACTATCCCTTGCCTTCAGGCTCAGGTATATACACTCAAAGTGGTCTGTTTTCCGGACAGGTATCCTGGTCAGCATAAGACTGTCTTTGTAAACCAAGGCTACTCCGCCCCCCCGCCCACTTCCCCTTACCTGCTCACTGACAGAATATCCGGCTGGCAAGGCCTGGACCCAGGTTGTGGCACTATTGTCTTCCAGCCAGGTCTCTGTAAAGCATGCCAGGTCAGAGTCTTCATCCTTTAAAAGATCATGGATGATATGTGTTTTCTTTTTCATTGACCTGACAGATTCGGAAAATTCTGGATTCGTCCCATCCCTAATTATATCTATTGAATATAATAAAATCAAAAGCAGAAATTAGAAAGCATTAAAAAATGTTATATTTAGTTACAGTAGCTAGATTAACTTATGCTCAACATTGGAAACAGGATATTAAAATAAATTTAAATGAATGGAAATTAAAGGTTATGGATATGATGGAGATGGAAAAATTGAGAAATGCATTAAAGAACAAATCTATTCAACAATTTGATAGAGAATGGAGCAAAATAAAAGAGTGGCTTCAACTGTAAAGCTAATGATAAATGTATTGACTGGTTAAAACACAAATCATGACTGTTATGCCAAAGATTCTATGTATAGTGGATTGGATTCCTTGTATTGTATTGTATTATATCGTACCTTTTGTTTGATTCAGCTGGGCAAAACTGGAGAAGAAAACTTGTTATGAGAGTTGGGGGAGGGGAACATTTAGAAGAAATGTTCTCATTTTATATCTTTTTTAGAAATTGTAATAAAAGTATTGGGGAAAAAAATCATTTTGTTAGCCTTGGCTCAGCTCTTCAATCTGTCAAAGTCATTTTGAATTTTGATCCTGTCCTCTGGCGTATTAGCAACCCCTTACTCTCATTTTTCAAATAGCCAGTCTAAGTTATAAAGCAGAGATGGACAAAGTATGGCTCATGGGCCATTTTTGTGACCCCCAGGGTCCCCAAAGGGAAGTTGGAGGCATTTTTGCCAGGTTTCAGAAATCCTCTTGGCAATTTAGGCCCAGAAAAAGTCATATTTTTAAAAAATGGAGGTAAACTGGAAGTGGTTAGGTATGTATCCCACCCCCCAGGTCTCCTAGATGGCTAATGCAACCTCCTGGCCTCCAACAGTTTCCCAACCTTGTTTTAGAGGAGCGTGTTGGGGGCGCTATTCAAGGTACTGATGTCTTTGTCCAGAATGATTCAGTACTGTGCGCAGCTCCCAAGACATTCCGACAAACAAAATAAAACAAAGAAGAAATAGAAATGGGTGAATTAGGGTATATTCATGATGCTCAACCTATCAACAGAGGTGTGAAAAGAGACAGTGGTTAGAATTATATCTTCAAAGGATCTCTGAAGATGCTGGCCACAGATCCTCTGAAGATGCCAGCCACAGATGCAGGAGAAACATCAGGAGAAAATACTAATAGAACATGGCCTCAAAGCCTGGAAAACCCACAACAACCTATGGATTCTGGCCATGAAAGCCTTCAACTTTACATAGACAGTGGTTAAGTTGGCACACTACAAAGATTTACACAGGTATATATAAAAAAAAAATCTCAGAAATTTTCCAACCACAAGGAAATAGACTTTGGGGTGAGCAGAATGAATATGTTGTTTTCACACTTTGGGACCAATGGAGTAGCCTTTTGATGAACCTTCTTCTTAGACAACTCTTTGAAGATTTATGTCCAGGGTCACAATTTGCATCTCACTGTATCCTATTACATCCTATCCCAGCCCCACAATTCTCTAGTGTTGCTTAAATACCTTTATTAAATGGCTTTAGTGTTGTACTGCATAAGTACATCTGAAGAGGTGGACTGAAACTTAGAAACCTCAGGTTGAAATAAATCAGTTAGTCTTAAAGGTGCTGCTAGATTCCTTCCCCCATCCTTATTCCTTTTTATGCTGTAGCATGACTAACATGGCTACTTCTCTGAATCCCATAAAACCAAGAACAGTGCCTAAAAAACCCAAAGGGGATTTGCTGCCTTGAATTAACAGAACCATCAGCACTCTCTGAGTTCTGAATGAGAAATCAAAAGGCTGCAACTGGATGTTGAATATGGAAATGGTGGTCTTTGAGGAAGGATTTCAAGGAAGGGATAAACAGGGCACCCATTTAAGGCAGGGATTCCACAAGAAGGCAAAGAGGAGAGCATTTTAAGAGAACACAAAATGCTGGGTTGTTTTCTAACTATGAAACAGCTTCCTGGCTGCCTCTCATTCCTAGACTTCCATCTATGAACAGTTATACAGCAATGTTACTTTATACTGTCGCTCTAAAATGTAGTTAATATTTAGCCAGGCAGATTTTCTTCTCACCATTGCTGTACAACATGCCTGTCCTATTTAAAAGAGTGTTCTAGGGAAGGAATGTTGGATTAATTTAAATCTGGGAGGAGAAATGGCGGCCATCATCAATAAAAGTTTATCTTTGTGCATTTGCTGCCTTTATTTGGCTATAGCACATAGTTTAAAATGGGGGTTAAATGAAAGTTCTTACGATCAAAGATGACATTTTATGTCTGCCAAGCAGGAATCAGTAAAAATTCCTTGTCATGAACATCTGATAAGACAGCAATTACTGTGCCTGTATTGCTGAACTATAGTTCACATTGCGCTCCCAGTACTGAGCTAAAGTAATTGCTATACTGAAATTACTGAAATTGCAGTTTTGTTTCCATCTCCAATGAAGCAGATGACTGGCACCAACCAAAAACTTAGTGCTGAAAGTTAAATTATAAAATGGACATCCGAGTTTCTGGGAGACACAGCATAAAGTCCCATTGGCCAGAACAACATCACATCTGTTTTGTCACTCCCATGAAACCCATCTTTTTTGCAATCCCTTCCAACGTGGACATCTACTGGCTCATGGAGAGCAGGAGGAGAGGGTGGCAGGGAAGCATCCAGCTATGTTCCTATGACAATCATCTTCTGAGATGTTTGGAGATCCCAGAGGATGATATCAGTGCTGTGTGTCCAGCTATAGATGGATTCTTCTCTGCCATCCCTCACTCTCTACGAGCCAGTAAAGGGCCAGGTCAAATGGGAGGCACAACTAGCAGATGAAAGATGTCTATGTGGAGCAAGTATGGTCATTGTGCAACATCAGTAGAGATTTCCATCCTCTGCAACAGCCAATGATGACTGCAGGCATAAGTTGGATTTACACCTGTGTAAGTTGCTAACAGGGTGCCAGCCAGACAGTTAAAATACCTGATAAAGATATCTTACTGTCAGTAATTCATACTTGAAATTGTCATAGTAATTGAAACTAATTTAAGACATTCAGCAAGGGGCAGAAAGTAGCATATGTTAGGGGATAAATGCAGCTTTGTGTATAACTGCACAGTCTTTATATTACTGAATTTGCAGAAGAAGATGTGCCTTACCTCTGAAAAAGTATTTTTTTAAATATTCATTTTTCTCCAAATGATGTCCACACACTTCCTTCATTGATGATATAGTAAAAGTCATGTATTTGTGAGAAAGAGATCTCATCACAGACTTTTTTCTGATTTTTCCTGCAGTTCTCAGCATCAAACCATTATTGCCATTCTATCACCACAGTCATATCAACTGAGCTCATAAGCCATGATAGGAATTCCATCTAAGGAGTTTAAGGGCAAAGGTGACATTAGGGATCTGGCAAAAATGGGCTTAGGCTTAGTAGCCAATAATACCAGCAACCTAAGTACACCAGGTAACACACAACAAATCCAGGTCTAGGTAGCAGGCCAAACAACCTGTGCCATATAGCGACTAGGACAACCATCCTCAGCTCAGTACTTGTGGCCTTTCATTTGTTCATTTTTAGCAGTGTCCCTAAAACAGCAGCTAAGAACAAAAGTGATATAGAAAATTTCCTACTCTCAAAGTGACCAGAACGTAGAAATTCTCATTTAGAAATCACGGAGTTGGAAATTATCTCCAAGGAAACTGAATTTAATAAATAGTTAATTACAGTTATATTTCTGAGGCACTTTTTCCTAAAAGCAGTTAGTTAATTCTACTGTTGCAATTTTAAAGTAATTATTTACTTTCCCATCTCTCAGAAGTAACTCAAATAGTTTCTTGTACATTATTTTTTTAAAAAAACACTTCAGTGTTGGGCTACGGAGTAAAATGTAACCTCCTTCTACCTACTTTGCCACCATGAAACACATACAACACAGCATAAAGCAAAGTAAAGACCAGCCTTTGGGCCATTTAATACAAACTCTCCATCATATAATGTGGCCACCTCCCTATAACTACAGAAATAATTATACAGTTCCAGTTATACTTCAAAAGGTTTTATGTCTTGTCTTATTAAGCTATATTATAGGCTGAGTATCCCTTATCTAAAAATCCAAAATGCTCCAAAATCTGAAATGCAGACTTCTTCCTGTAGGTCTGCCACAGGATCACAACTGAGGAGCAACTGAGTCATGCAGGAAGCCCCAAACAAAGGTGCTATCATTATCCAGTCGCAATTGCAGTTTACTTTCCTCATGCAGTAAGACCCAGAGACAACAAAAGGTATATCTAGGGCCATTTCTGCACTAGCCTGTTATAGCACTATGATTCCACTTTCAACGTCCTATGGAATCCTGGGGTTTTGCAGTTTCGGGAGGGGCTGCCTGGCCCCTCCCAAAACTGCAAACCCCAGGATTCCATAGGATGTTGAAAGTGGAATCATAGCGCTATAACAAGCCAGTGCAGAAATGGCCTCGGTGGGGGGAAGGGGCTAGCACTGTTGTTTCCTAACATCTGGTGCCTGAAATGTTTGTCTCAGTTTTCTATTTGGCTGTCAATATTCAAATACAAATTCATGTCCATTTTTTAAAATATTAAAATCAGAATATAAATGTCTGGTGGATTCAGTTTCTGACGGTCTCCCAGGAGTGATGTGATCAAACTCTCTTGAAGTCATGGTGCAGTGAATTATAGATGCCCTGCAGTCTGGGAATCACAACAGTGTAACACTTACAAATGGTATCAATATGTTGCTGGTTTAGATGTTTATTTTACCTCCTGTGCTTTTCAGTATTGTAGTCTGTGATTTTTGTGTTGTCCAACATTTGTTACTTTTAAATGTATTTGTTATTCTGCAATTGTTAAATCTGAGTTGTGGCATATAAATCTTTCAAATATATAAGTATATAAATAAACCAGTGTGGTTCTGATTCCAGATGCTATCTGATGGCTTAAACTCTGACTTTATGAAAGGTTTCTCTTGTACTTCCAAATGTCAGCAGCAACCTGCCCATCAATTTGAAATGCTTTCTGTACCAAAAGGGATTGGTGGGGCACACTCATCTCAAGGAAGCAAACTTTAGATTGATGGTAGGGTCAAATTTTTTCAACAGGGAACAACATGATTATATTTGACATCAGCAATTTCAGGTCTATTTTTCACGCACTGGAAACTTCAGTAGATTAGATAAAGATATAGAAGCATTTGTCAATTTTTACTCCAGCTTCACACTCTACTCCACAGTCAGGCTGTTTCTGACTGTCATCCAAATGGCCTACAATTGCAAATACCATCCATCAAACTGATAAAGAGGTAAAATGTGGAGAGTCCTTCTAGTGCATACCTAGAAGCACTAGTATTTTCTTCATACAGCTCTGCTCCTGAGTTGAGAGTTCTAATTTTCCTTGCTCTTAAAAGTAAACATTAAAAATATAAAAATTAAGAGAAAAGAAGAAGGGGGAAGGAGAAAGGAGGCAGACAGAGAATAGACAGGACCTTGTAGGAATCCTTTAGTGCCTGATATTCTCCAGAAAGGTGTCATCTATCCTTTACTCATCATCTGTAAGCCTTGCATGGGCAATCTCAGATGTGGTTGCCCACATCTGTTCCAGCCACCATAGTCAGTATTGAGAGATTACATGAGTTTCAGAACAACAACATCTGGAGAGCCATACGCTGAACTGAGCATTACTCTAGTCTCTCTCTCTCTCTCTCCCCCCCCATCTTCTTGCTTTTGATAAGCCTATTATTTTTATTGCTCCTCAATCTCTCTCTCTCTCTCTCTTTCCTGTCTTACTTCAAAATTTAAACAGGCGATACTTTTCTCGCTTCATTTGAAATAACAGCACAAATTACTCTCCATTTGTCTTATCTTTTCTATCATTTCTCTTCTTTATTTTTCTCATGAGCCCTGGACATACGCCATCTGTTCTTGGGCTTGGGAATTTGTCATTAACCATTCATTTGAATCATTTGCACTTTGCACTCTCATCTTTTAAATTCTGGTAAAACAGCTCTCACTAAAATGGTCATGTTCTACTTCTTGCTCAAAGGAATGGCCTTTACTTCTACTATAAAGAGTATTTTAAAAAGGGGAAAAAAAACCCCTACTAGCTGAAATGCCTAAGTCTAAGCTGGATAGTTGTCATCATATATTTTATTTTATTTTAAACATAACATAACATACCATTACATAACAGGTACAGACATCCTTAAACTTAAGGATAATAATCTCTGGTATATCAGCCTTGCTAAATCAACCGACATTTTTCAATTTTAATAATAATAATAAAAAAAATCTTCAGTATTTAAACATCTAAATGTAATGCCCACTGTCCTTGTCTCCAAACTGAACTCACATTCAATAGTTCTCTCCAAAATTGCCAGTGTGGACTATGAGGACACACTATTTGGTAATTTTTTCATTTTAATTTTTCATTTCATTTTTCAATATATTTGTAATCACATGGAGGGATCACAGTAGGATCATTGTCAATGGCCCTACCACTTTTAGTGGCAACCTTCACCGACCCTGCCATTACTCCTAGTTCCTCCATGACATGTCCTTAAAGAAAAGTCTTCCATGGAGAGGTAGGTGCTCTCCCCACATTTGGACTTTCATGTGAACTGAATGCAGCAGGTTCTTCTATACAGAAGTCCCCTTCTGTGTGAGTAAGGACAGCATGGGTGCAGTGAGTGGACGGAGGATCCATGTTCAAGCCCCTGATGAGTCATGAAATCCACATGTCAGCCACTCTTTTTTCAGCCTGAAGTACCACACGGGACTGTTGCTTTGAGGGTAAATTGGGAGGAAGAGAGCCACATACACTGTCTTAAGCTCACTGGAGTTGATATAAAGGTAACAAAGGGAAATATAGTAGATAAATGTGATTACAAGGTCATGGAAGAGAATGCCCTCAAAGTGTCTTGGGAGTCAGAAACCTTTTGAACTGCAGCCATTAGGGCTTGATTTGCAATTGGATGTGTGAAGTCTTTCTAAAAACAAACAAATAAATAAAACCCTCAACTGTTAAAGATATAGAAGTTGAAGAAAAGTAGTAAATAATAAAAGGTAAGAAAAGGAAAGAAAAGAATGCATCTGAAAAGTAGTTAAGGGAATGACCATAAGAGTTTTATGTCATCAGTGCTCTGTTTGTGGTCTTCTGACAGACATCAGTTTGGTTACTGTGGAAACAGAACATTGGACTAGATAGAGCTGTGGTCTTATCCAGCAGGGTTCTTATGTTCTCAAACAGAGGAGCCACACCTTACTGTAATGGAAGAATAATGATGCCAGACTGATAGCAGTGTCATCACTAGTTCAGCTTCACTATAGAAGGCATTCCAGATATTAAGTGCCTCCACACAGAAGATCCTCTGTCTTGTGCTCCCACAATGCATTTGAAAGAGGCATGGTTCTCTACATCTATTTCTTTAGACTGAGGGACCCTTAGCCAACCATCAGTTAATGTCAGGGTTCAGCTCCCAGCCCATGCCTCTCTGCCAGCAAGGGAAGGAAGGCAGTGGAGAGTGTCCAATGCAAACATCAAGTAGAAATGTCAAGCCGAGCCAAAATCAAGGTCAGATCCAAAAAGTCCAGAATGCCAAAGGTCTGTCCAAAAAGGGTCAAGAGCCAGAACTCAAGGAATGTGAGAGCTTGAGTAGTGATTTGCTACACGCAAACAGCAAGCCATGCCAACAGACTTATATACTGATGAAGACAGCTGTTACTCATCATTGTTCTGTTTTCTCAGTCTCACCAAAATGGCTTCCTTCTGAGCTGCTCATTTTTGTCTCCTCTGTGATTGGTGGCTGGGGGGCAAAGGTGGATCTAATTCCTCTAAATCATTGCTGGTCTCCTCTCCCACTGGCACTGGTTGCAGCAACTCAGTCTCAGCTTGTCTTTCAGCTGATGGGAGTGTTGACAAGATAGTTTGGTCTATCACTGGCTCTGTTTCTGGCACAATCAATTGCTCATCGACCTCTAAGCCATCATCTATCACAGGTAATCTGTATCTGTCTGTGGTCCATTTTATCTTTTTCTGGCCATTTGAGCATCCAACTTGTGACCATGCTAAAATCCAGACAGACAGATTTGACATCAACACTCCACTTCAGCATTCTTAAGTATTGGAATCTCAAGATATGTCTACAGGAGCAAATTCTCTGTTAATCTTTTAAGCTATTTACTATATGCAGTCATACACACATACATACTACCTTTTGGGGAGAAACATAGACATGTCAATGTCCAGGCACATTGCTTTCATTACATTACATTTTATGTAAGACATCATACATTCATTACATTGCAGCATGTGGCAGGTAAGATGTTACACCTTCATAAAGACTGAACCTGATACCATTTTCATCCCTTTAGCAGCCTTCTCTACCATTAACACATAGAGGAACAATGCCATCTTAAATAATATAACTTAGCCATTTATGTGCTCAAGAATACACTCTCTTCTGTTGAGGAACTATATGTCTGTAAACAGATATCTCTGAACACACAGGTTTCCAGCAGTTAATATCCTTCACCATTGCTATGTCTTAGCAGTATCCAATATAATCATAATGGGAAGTATCTCTGCTTAGCATAGTCTGGTTGAAAGCAAACGTTCTCTCTCTTACCAGCTTTGTCTATCTCCATCAGTATGGATTATCAGCTTGGAACAGGAGGTGTTATCACCAGCAATATAGTGGAAGCAAACTTTAGTCACCTGATCTCTCTCTTTTGGCTTGTTTTATCTCTTTCCTAGCCTAATATATATGCTTCAGGGAGATAAGAGACACTGAGTGTTCTTTGTTTTTGTAAACAGTTAGTCTCCTCCCCAGGGGTGATGTAACATCAGGTACACTTAATTTCCACCAGATTTCATCAGCTAGCTGATTGCATCAGTCATTCTCTTCAGCACAGCACCTACTTTGAGTACATTATCAGTCAAGTCAAACAAGATATCATCCTATCTTGTTTATATTTGTGTTGGCATTCTGCCTGGAACAAAGCTGTGACTAGACTCATGGTAATACACACAGATTCTGTAATTCACAGGCCTTTCTGTTTTATAGTTCGTTCGTTCGTTCGTTTGTTTGTTTATTACCTATTTTTCCAGGCTTCAAGGTCTACAACCAAATCTCCATAGCTGGTAACAAACATTCCCTGTCAAATTATCCATAAGAGAGCCTCCTCATGGACAGGAAAGAGAGACACACAGAGAGAGAGATTCTTTCATGAATTTGAGTTTTTTGAATTGGGCTTGGAAATGAATCAACCTATGCAATTTTATATAGCTGTATAACTTAAAATTATCGAGCCACATTCTGCACAATGACATAGAGAGATAGAATTCAGTGCCAACAGTCCAAATCATCAGTGATTTCACCCAGTGGTTTCATATAGATGATTTAACATCATGGTAGTGATATTTTCCAAAAATATTGACTGTATGGTACTACAGGGTCCATAACCAAGGATTGTGATGCTTGACATGGCCCATCTGATATTTTATCAAAAGGAAATTGCATTTCTTTGGTGGTAAAATAATTCTTCTTGAGTATAGCACATAGTTTGGGAAATCCCCTTTGATGATTGTGAGAAAGGATTCCATAGACGCTAATTTATGGCAGCCTGAAGCACAAGATATCATCAACTACATCAGATCACCCTAATAAAAGGGAAATGAGACACATATTTCAGTCCTGCCTGTCCATAAATAAACACAATAGAGATTTATGTCTGAGATTTTGATTTGTTCATGGTGTTGGGGTGGGGGAGTGTGCACTCTCACTTCAACACAGTACATCATTTTCAACTCTGAAACTCTAGTCACTATTTATGACCATTAAGGCAGTGAGCTGTGTGACAGCAACTGCAATATCCAAAAAAGGGGGGAAGAATGCTTTGTGTCATATTTTACAAACCATTTGTGTAGATCAATAGCTAAAAGTGGGTCAAAACAATAAAAGATTTACACACTGAATTCTCTTTCCAAGAGAATTTAGCCTAGCTCACAATTATATCAGCATAAAATGTGTTCCATTTATTGTAGTTTGTGAGCTTCTGTTATATCCGGGTTTTCAGTAGTATTGTTAAAGTGATGCTAATAATACCAGTTTTGAGGGCAGCCAGATGATTTGGCTTAACAACACATCATAACCATTAACTAAATCTCAAATGAAGTACCAAATGAATAACTGGCAGGTACAGTTCTGTTATACTTTTAAAATATTAGTACCTCTTCTTACCTAGAATTATAGAAGTAAAGAATAAATAGGTTTTGAATTATAATACTTGTGGCTATCCCTTCAATAGCCCAAACCTTCCATAAAGTCCTAACCTGCAGGTGTAGCTTAGTTAAGATAACTACCACAACATAGAAAGAAATCTTGCCAACTTTGATACTATAAAAGCCTCTGAAATACTACTAACAGTTACAGTCCTGTGCACAATTAAGCTCTCTTGAAGTCAGTGGAATTTTAAAAGCCTCATTGTGCACTGACTGGATATATGGATCAAGCAAGGAACAGATTGTGTTCCACAATTCTGCACCAATACAAAAAGTAGTGAAAGAGTGTGAACTTCAGTACTGCCAGAATCTAAGGTCAATCTAAGATATTTGCTTCAGTTTGTAAGTCAATAAAAGTCCCTGTTTGGGGGGGAAAGTGAGATTTTTAAAAAATTGTTTAATCCTATTAATATTTCTTTATTTACAGATACATTTCTAGACCTTATCCTGCAAAGATACATTACAAAAAGCAAATAATGCCTGGTGAAATCTCAGAAGTGGTGCTATGTAATTTTTGGTGATAAGGACATGTGTTTCCGTCGGAGAGGGCAACTGTGGAACTCTAGATAGTGAGACAGCAATTCTTTTCAACTAATGGTGAATGATGGTGAGATTGCCAGTTCAACAACATTTGGAAGCCCACAGCTATTGTTGGGTCCAAATCTGCTAGTATAATGTATATGGGCCACGAGCTGCACAGTATCTGTTCCTAGTTGAAGGGAAAATGTATTTTCTCAGCCAGCTACCATAATTAGGAGGCCAACAAATGAACTTCTTGCAATTAACTCATGTTATTAATGCACACACTTACTTGGGAGTAAGACCTATTTAAAACAATGTGACTTACTTCCAAATAACTATGCAAAGAATTGCGCTGTTCAACAAAATAACAGGTGAAGTGCTTTCAACTTTCTTTCACCCTTCTTTTGTTGCTCACTTTCTGCCTCTCTTCCATACAGTCAGTTGCCTAGGCATTAAGTATCTCCTTTATACTCTGGTTTTCCAGATTTTTAACTTCTAAGTGCATGCTACTTAGATTTCCAAACCTACATTTAATTCAGTTGATTTTCTTCCTTCTCCATTCCTTCATTTTCCTTCCAGAAGATCTATAGTGCATATTCTTGCTGACTTCCAAGACCTTTCTCTAAAGCAACATCCTTCTTGGCAATGACTCACAAGGAGAAAATCTGAAGCAGTCAATTAGTGTATACTGTCAGGGCACAAAGAGAACCACATTTAATACAGTAGAGACATTATTGTCATTTATAACCATAAAAGGGGAAAGGTGGGAGAAGAGGGGAACTTAGAAAAATTCTTGGAATGGAACCACATGCTTATTCACTCCAGTCTTCCCTTGCCGATGTCAGGTCTTCTATTTCTCATTTTTAATACCAGAACTTTTATAATTTAATAAGGTAATTCAGGTTTTACAGCACTGGAGCTTAAATTGTTTTAAACAGCTTAAACCACATTAAGATCATTTTCAGTCATGAAAGGGAATATTTTTTTATTAGAGTTTGAAAAAGATGCCTGTGGTACATTGAGGAAATATACTAGGATCCCCTCTATCCTAAGTATTTCACTGAGTGCCTTCTCTTGCATCTCCTAAAAGAAAGCATGGGGAATGGGGGTGGGGAGTTTTTCTGTGTCGTTGGGGCTGTGAAGCCACCTTGGGGTTCAATCAAAACATTAAATGAGTTATCCAGGGAGTTGGATCTATTTTAAAGATAGAGTTCAGCATCTTGGATGGCTCCTTTAAAGTTTGGACTAAAACCTATTGCAGATTCACCACTACACTGACATGGAAGCCCCAACCTAAAGAGGGTGAGGGACTCTACTTCTTAGAAAGTCTTTAAACAGACATTGAATGGCCATCTTTCAGGAATGCTTTAGTTGTGTATTTCTGTATGGTAGCGGATTAGGCTAGGTGGCCCTTGCAATCCTCCAGCTCAGTGATTCTATGATTCTGTGGCCATCACCAACACAATTCTCAGATACTTTACAAAAAAAAGTTTGAGCAGGTCTTTGGTGGTGGTGATGGGGAGTGGAATTGGAATCCTAAGCCTAGACTTGGCAGTGAACTTCTAAGAATACATTTCAGGCTTTCCTCATAGCAAAGAAGTACAAATGGACACCACTCAATCAATGGTTATGATAACAATGTGATGTAAGGAAAGAAGTAGTTATGTTGGACCAATCTAGTCAAGAGTTTCATTTGTCAAAAGCAGCAGCATGAACTGTGCCTGAAGAATAATGAGGAACTGATAAACACGTAGAACTAGTCAACACATTTCTTAGATTGTATGCTATTGGCACAACAGTGTTTTTTCTTCCTTTATACTATGCAGTGGCAGGCACATTGATGGTGAAAGGTTAGACAGATAGATAGATAGATAGATAGATAGATAGATAGATAGATAGATAGATAGATAGATAGACAGACAGACAGACATGTGCTGCTACTGATGGTGCTTTATCTCTTGGCAAATTTCTTATGCCAAGTCACCCACTGGCCTCAACAGGACACATTACTGCAAAACCTCATTGGAAATACACTCAAGGGAACAATGAACAATCTTTCCTATGGCCACTGCTGAAAATTTCCCTTCACTTGAGAATGAAAAAGCTTCTCAAGAACAGTCTTGTGAATGTGCTTAAATATAGGGATGGGACAAATCCAGAATTTTCTGAATCCAGATCCGGATCCAATTCCCTGGAAGGTTCTGGGAATCCACAACCCTCACGAATTTCGACTCTTTCAAAGGTTTAAAAAGCAAGGGAAAGAAGAATAATCTTGGGCAAGACACACTCTCTCAGCCTTAGCAAAAGCCTAAGCAAAGGCAAACCTCCCTCTGAAGAAATCTGGCCAGGACAATTGGCATAGTTTTGCCTCAGGATCTCCCCAGACTGAAAATGATATGAAGGACCTTTCTACACAGGCAGGAAAATGTGGATTAATCTCACATTTTCCTGCCTGCGTAAACAGGGCCACATACTACAGTACAGAGATAATCCAGGTCAAAACTGGCATTTCTTTGCATAGCTCCTTCTGGCATCCTGGGGTTTCTAGTTTAATGAGGCACCAATACACTTTGGCAGAGAAGGCTGCGACACCTTGTAAAACTACAAACCTCAGAATGGTGTATGAAAGAGCTTTGCAAAGGAGCTATGCAAAAGAATCTTTCAGCTGTCTTTGAAATCTCAAGAAGACTGTACCTTTAAGCCAATCAGGCCCTTGGCGGGCCCTGGAGGTGCCAATTTTTAAAAACAATTTTTCCTTTCTGCTACATGTAGTTTGTCATGTGCCTCATGAGAAACCATGACAGACATTTCACTTCTCATCCTATTCTAGCTATAGGTTTACAACCAGGCACTGGTCTTGTGGAAGGAGGTACACTGACCTACATGTGGCAATCACTGGCCGAGATTGTGTGACCTTGCCCTCTGCCCCACTACTTCTGATAGGCGTCAGGCCCACTGACCCCAGCATTGATACATGCCATTGATTTTCAGCACAGAAAATAGTGCTGAACTTAAATATTAAATGTTCAATTTAAATATATTAGAATACAACCCCAGATATAAGTTCTAAAATCGTTAGCAAAGGCCATTATTACTCCAAGGGAAAAACTCACCTACTTGCCATCTCCCCTTGTGTGTCTAATCTCCCAGGTTTTCAGGTATCTTGGTCTCCAATAAACTATTTGGTTGGTGGATTTGAAAGATTCGGTTTGCCTATTTTAGTATAGGGATTCGGATCTGTGAATCTTGAATCCTTGCTGAGGATTCAAGGATTCGCAGATTTGGTTGGCCCATCCCTACTTAAATATCTTGAATATGCTTTGGGGGGGAAATATCTGGACTATATTTCAGGATGGGGGGAACGGAATGTGCAAATCCTGTTCTTCAACCCAAACTACTTTTTAAAATTCTTGCTGTTCAGAACATGGTGGCAATAATAACTCATTAGGTCATTGAAGGTCATGTTTGCTAGTGGGGGGTTGCAGAAGGGGATATTAACTAGTTGATGAAGCTTTGGTTTCTGATATCTTTTAATTCGTACTCCTAATCTTGTCTAATGGTTGAGTTTTTGTTCCCTGCCTTTCCTTGAAGAAGTAGAAAATTAGTTACCACTGTGTAAAGTAAACTGAACAACACAAAGAAAACACATCTCTACTACTTGTAGCTGAGCCATTATTACCTGGTCCTTCTAGGCTATTTTTAAAAATCTCACAGTACAGCTTTCCCTGTCCCTTTCCTTCATTTTACCCTGTTTTCTTGATATTCAAGGCACTTTCAAAGGTCCATTTCTCTGTGATGTCTTCCCACTTGTTGCTGCAACATCTGTAAGCTTAGAACCACACAGCAAGCATCTTTCCCATCTGGTCATCATCCTCTTTATTGTTAATGTCTGGAGAAATCTTCAAAACTCATAGACAGATTTACTTTCTTGTGTGGAAATTGTTTGTCCAAATCACTTCTATTTAGAAACAAATGAGATATACTTGTAAGAAAACAAAATTATGTGTGCATGCAATCTTATTCCCAGAAAAATCTCTTGGAAATATCCTGTAAGCATACAAAGTTTCTATGTACCCACAACCAAACTCCATAGGAACTGAAACCATGCAATGTTTACAGAGTTAACAACTCATTTCTGTGTCTAACCAGAAACTGCCAGCAAGACAATGCTATCAACATCAAATTGATAGCATCTGTACTTTCTCACACTGTAAATTCTCCTTGTTAAAATCCAATTACATCTTACAAATAAAATGCAATTCAGTCTATTCACAAAGTGTATACATGTAAATCCTTAATTATTCTCTTTTAAGATGTCAGCTCCCTGATTATCTAATTCATTTGTCCCAGTCTTCTGGGGCAAACAGACTTACTCAGCTCTTGGTTGCAGAAAGAAGATAGCTGTGCAGGCTCTGCTGTTCTATCTTAATCAAAAGTCTTCCTCAATTTTTATAATTTCAAAAGCTAATTAGAATCAAAGAATCATAGGCCCTTTCTGCAATGCACCTTTTCACAGAGCTGGGGTGCGGGGATCGCGCGAGCAGCCTCCAGCAAGAGGCTCTCATGTCTCAGTTCCTTCAGCTCTGCAGCTGCCACCTGCTCATGCAAGAGCCCACCTCTTCCTTCTGCAGTGCAACCTGGGAGTTTCCCAGGCTGTACTGGGGCAGCAAGTGTGAGCGCCACAGCTCCGGAGCTCTGCATGCACAGTAAGTGTGTGCGGGGCCCCAGAGCGATGCGTGATCGCGCACCATTTTCAGCTCAAAGCAGAAAATGAAAAAGTGTGTGAGCGGCGCCTGCCAGCCCCTGGAGCATTGCATGATTGTGAGTGTGTCATGTAGACTGCTCCTCACATTCGCGCAACACTCGAGGGGCCCTTTCACATGGCAAATGCCGTGTGAAAAGGGCCATAGAGTTGGAAGAGACCGCAGAAGCCATCGAGTCCAACCCCCTGCTATGCAGGAACACCCATCAAAGCATTCTCAACAGATGCCATCCATACTGTGCTTAAAAACCTCCAAAGAAGGAGACTCCACCACACTCTGAGGCAGCATATTCCACTGCCAGACAGCTCTGACCGTCAGGAAGTTCTTCCTGAGGTTCAAGTGGAATCTCCTTTCCTGCAGCTTGAGTCCATTTCTCCTTGTCCTAGTCTCTGGAGCAGCAGAAAACAAGCCCGCTCCCTCCTCTACATGACATCCCTTCAAATATTTAAACATGGCTATCACGTCCCCTCTTAACCTTCCCTTCTACAGACTAAACATCCCCAGCTCCCTAAGGCATTCTTCACAGGGCATGGCTTCCAGACCCTTCACCATTTTGGTCGCCCTCCTCTGGACACATTCCAGCTTGTCAATATCCTTCTTGAATTGAGGGGCCCAGAACTTGAATTGAATTGAGATGCCCAGAACAAATTAGACATTTCTTCTTTTAAAAAGCAGGTTGTGGCTGCATTTCACTGCAAAAGCAAGATGTCACTCCCTTGGTCCTTCCATTTATAATGCATTTACTAGCAAGTAAATGCAAATAATGGGATTTCGAGGCCTGAATAGGTAATTCTCCACTCCCTCTATACCTTGAGAGAGTAAGGCCCTTTCTGCAGTTTATTTTATCCTGTCGCCCTGAGGTTGCAATGCTGGCACCACCTTTGGTGGGAAGGGATCGCAACAAGAATACTTTCCTCCACACCGGACTGGCACCCTGAGGAAGAGAGTGCCAGGGACATGCCTCTTCCTTCTGCACTGCAGCTGGGCTCTTTACCATGCTGTGCTGGGACAGAAAGCACCTCCAGTGCACTTCCAGCCCTTCCACATGGTAAGTAAGTGTGGGAGCCTCGTGCTATTGGGGGGTCATTGATGGAGAAAATCCATTAGTGATTTACCCCAAGATCATGCTGGCTGATGATGCGAGAAGGACGGGACCATGATGACATCCTGCAGAAGTCTCACTCCTCTCATGTCCTCATGCAAGGACACCATATCCATACGGAAAGGGCCTAATACCCCAGCCAAATATCCCTCTCTGCACTTTTTCCATGAAGGCTCTCTTGGCTGTTCCTAAATTAAGTCCAAAAGCAGAAAATGTTTTAAAGATTCTTTTCTTCCCCTACATAAACTTCCAAGAGGACAAAAAGTAATATGATAGCTAACACAAAATAATATCAAAGCTAATTATTTTGCCATAATTTGTACTGAGGGTAAAGGAACAAATACTTGAGGTCCAATGCAGAGTTGGGCCTTCTTAAAACCCATTGATTTAAGTGAACTTGAGGATGCCTTACTTTGCACTAGGGATGTATTTCTTCACTAATTTCTTTACCAAAAGAAGCAAAAATTAATTTTAGCTTTTTAATTCTTGCTGTGAAAAAAATTCCAAAAACTTTAGTTTTTGAAGACTATTTGCAGTTTGGTGTTTATTCTGTGCAAAATTTACTTTTTTTTGGTACAGTGGCTGAGATATGCATTGAGACATGCAGCTAGAATGATGTAACCACATCTTTGTAGCTACTGGTACATTTTCCAATGCTACTTCTCAAAAAACCAACTTTTAAGCCACATAGCACTCATCAGAAGAATTTCCAAGGGACTGGAGAGCAGAGCAGTGAGTGATGATACATCCAGCCCTGCCCCATTAGCAAGACACACTGTGGGGTCTTGTCACTGCTGCCTGTTGCCGTGTAGCTACCAGGGGAGAGTTGGACATGCCATTGCTCACCACACCACTCTTCAGAGTGTCAGAAATTTCTCTGTTGAGAGGATTACATGCTTAAAAGATAGGGGCTTGGAGGTCATTTTCAGTCATTGTGATGATACAACTACCATAAGAGTGAATAAGTATATTTATGATGACAAAAGTCAGGTTAATGACATCAAAAATCCCACCTGAAAATTTTGCACAGAATTAATCCCATACTGCAGAGATTCTTGTCAATCCAAGATTTTCTTCATCGTGTTTCCCGACACTTAAGAAACACATTTTTTAACCAGTTTTGAATATTTTCAAACATTCATTCTGTCCTTACTCTGTACTGGATTTAGGCCAATATCTTTCCTGTGATGTTTCATGAAGCCTAATAACAATAAAAGAAGCATAAGAGTATCGGCACAGCAGCTTTTCAATTCAGTTAACAGACCATTTTGAAATTCACATTAATGTAAAGCATGAGGTGATCCATTCTTCCAACACAAGAATACAAAAGCTAATTCATTCTGTTTCTGCTTATCTCCTTCAGTGTTTAAAACACCTTCAGTAAGGCAAATAACTGATGGGAAGTCTAAGGGAACACAGAGTTTGCCACTGTGAAGAGCAGAAAAGCCACTTCCTATCCACGTGAAATAGCTTCAGAAATAGAGCAGCAGGACCTCAGCCTTTTCAAATAGTTTATTGACAGAAGAACGGACTCAAGAGAGAGAAGCTCTTTGAAACAACAGCATAGAGCTGTCAAAAATATTATGAGATACAATCCAGACATTAAATCTCCATTGCAGAGAAATCTTATTTAATCAGTTTCTGAACAGGGCACTCCTTGACAAGTGAGGCAGGGGAATTCTCCGGTGACAAAAAAGGTAGTGTAATTCATTGGTTTGGGAGGAGCCTGCCCTTTTCTTTACATCATTATTACTGTATTCTTTAGACTTTGTCCTGCTTTTTTATTCTTCCATTTCTCTTCCGGTGTCTGCCTCTCCCTCTGCGCAGCATTCTCCCCCGGCCTCAATCATCTTCTCAAGCAATCGTTGTTGATGTCACCTCAGGTGACAACAGATATTTCTTTAGGCTGAGAAGGTCATTCATTATATCAACCTTCTGAGGCATTTTCTGATGTTGCACAGCATTGGTACAAATGGATTCCTACAGTGAAAACCAGAGAACTATTCCATATGAGTGCATTGATTCGTTATCCTGTATAACACATCAATTTGTTAAGTGTATCTGTGGCCTAGGACATGAACGGTGAGATATCTTTTCTCTTTGTACAGCTTATTCTAAGGTCAGCACCGTCTCCTCCCACAAAACGTCTCATCCATCACAAGTAGCATGCATGCAGAATAATAACTCCTCTGTATCAAGGTTATATAGCTTCTGACTATGTGGCTGGCATAACATAAAACTCTGAGATCAGAGATGAGGAAAATGCATCCTTTGGGAGACATGTGGCCTTCCAAGGACCATTTTTGCACACCCCAGGACCCCTCAAACCCCCCCCCAATGTTTTCTATCAACAATGTTTTTTGAAAGAAAAAAACTGATTCCGAAGACACCATGCACATCCCTTGAGAGTGTGGGGGGAAATTCAACCCCTCCACCAGCCTTTTAGGTCCAGCAGGGCCTTTTAATTAACAAGGACGTACACTAGTAGTTGGAATTAGGGCTCTCTTGAGCCTAAAACAGGCAGAGTGCATGTAGTGAATTTGTGGAGGAAAGTATTTTTATTTTTAAAAAATGTAAAAAAAGAAAAATATGAAGCTGAGAAGCATGGGCGGCAATGGGGACATTCTAGATGTGTGGCATCCCAGGGCCTCATAGGGGGCTAATGAAGTCCCGTAACTCCTGGCAATTGCCCTTCACTACACCAGTAACTGTATCAATAAGCTCATATCCCAACCTTCATGTAGGGCAGAGGTGGGCACTCTCAGAGGGCCATTTTCAGCTCCTTCCAACACTCAGCAGGCTGTGTCATCACCATTTTTAAAACTAAAACTAGCTTTCCATAAGTTGTTTCTGAGTGATATTGCAGATGATTTTTTTGTTTTAGAGTGGGGAAAGATTCACTGAAGCAACACTAAAGTCATGCCCTTTTTTTTTAATCTGAAAATTACATTTTTAGCCAAAAATCTTCTACCTTGGTTTTGGGAGGTTGGGGAATCTAGAGGACCTACTCCCTGTCATATAGTTCCAACCCCTTCTGTAGAGATTGAACAAGAGAAACAGCGAAGATCCTGCATAACTATGGCCATTTCCGTACGAGTCTGTTATAGCGCGAAGATTCTACTTTCAACCTCCTATGGAATCCTGTGGTTTGCAATTTCGGAAGGGGCCAGCCTCTGCTATAACAGACTTGTGCAGAAATGGCCTATGAGGATGGAGCTGTGTCATCTTGGCTATGTTTCACAATGCCATCCTCTTTTCAGTCAAAAGTGCCTCAACCAAAGGATTTCTAAGGTGCTGCTGACTGGGCACTAGGAAAGGATGGCTGCCGCCCTTTCTCAGTTTATGGGGCCCATTGACAACAGGAAGACAGAGAGATCCATTGCAGTCTTGCCTCAATCCAGTCATTCTTCCTCCAGGTGAAAGCAGCATCAGCCATTATTTCCCAGTTTTCTCAGTGAGGTGAAGCAGCATACTTATGCAACCCCTAAAATGTGTGAGAGCAGGCAAGGGATCATGTGAATATTCAAATACCTGCAGGCGAATGGTACAGGAAGAGGAAAAAGATGTTGCCAACTGTGATAAATAACTCAGAAAAAAAGAAAACTCACAAAGAAATTAGGCATAGGATCAAATGAATCACATTTATTATAAGTTCTTCTGCAGAAGAGGGTGCTCATGAAAGAGGACCCCCCCCCCAATGTTGAATACCTTACGTTTTATTCCCTATCCCGACGCAAGTTTTCCCTCCCCTGGGACCCAATTGGACAGGATCCCAAAGGTTACAACCCTATCAGAATCGCCTAAGAAGTTTCATGCCCCCTTCCCCATATTTACAGCATATATGATCACGCACATAATCACGCTTTTCCCTCATGCTTTCTTAATTCTCATTAGCAATTTCAAAATGCCCCTCAAACATTTTCTAACTGCCTCTTTGCTGAATAGTGCCAACTTTCTGTCTTGTCTTTCTTTATCAACTTAGTTTACTCCTTTCAGCTTTGTTGACCTTCAGTCTGCAGAAGCGGAGAAAGGAGTACACCCCACTATTGAACACCTTATCTCTAGCTCTCTGGTTCTTTGCACCTGACAATTCAAGGCCTTCTTCAGCTGCCAGTTCTAAAAATATGCCTCTTAGACTTTATTGCATTACAAAAGCTCAAGTACAAAATATACTAAAATATATGTGTGTAAATATATTTAAAATGTGTTATAAGCTAATACATATATGTTAGTAATATTGTTAATAATATTTGCAAAAACTAAAATGTATTTTATTTCTCTCATCAACCTCCCTGTCACTCCCTTCCCAATCAATCACAATTCTAACCTGAGGGATGGAAGCCATGGAAAAAGGTAAAGAAAAAACAGTATTGTTTTCAAAAACTTGGATTAAAACCTCCAGGTAATATGAATCTATATAACTTATATAACACAGGGACTAAAAATGCAGCAAATGTATAAGCAGAGATGGCTGGGTGATGAATAGTCAGATAGATAGATACAGTGTGTGTGCGTTTGGGTAAGTAGCACACATCCAGTTACACATCTATAATTATGAGAAGGACAAGCAGCCAGAAGCTGCAGAAACAATAAGACAATTGCTGCTCAGTGACCTTTAGCTATTTTTTTTAAAAAATGTTTTGCATCAGTGTTTCTGTGGTTTAGGCAAAGTCCAGGATCAATGGCAGAACTCTGGATTTTATTTATTTAGGGTGCTTCCTCATTAGTCTTCTGTTGTGCAAACACACTGCTTCCTTTATGGAATTTTGCAGGGGGAACAGACAGGGCTACTTTCCATTTGTGTGGCCCTCCTGTGTCTTCCCATGGCCTTTATAATCTTTTCTTTTTCTTACCACAGCAAAATTCGTTGAGAGAATAGCTGTACCATGGGCTCCCTCAGAGGCAAATTCTGCCACAACATATCAACATGTCTTAGTTCTTACCATGCCTTCATTATTATTTTTTTATGTTAACCCCCATCTTCTCCCTTCTTAGACCCTATCTCTTCATCATCATCATCAACAACAACAACAACAATAACCCAGCAGAACATGGAAATAAAAGCTTTCCAGAGCTATCAAATATGCTCCTTTGGGAACTTGTATTTCTGCCTTGGGACCATCTCTAGATGATTACAACAGTTTAAAAATAGTAGCAGTAATGAAAAACAATCTCTGAGTGTGAAAAAGAAAATAGGACACTTTTAATAGCCCAGGGAATTTAAAAGCCATATGATCCCTGTGTGTTGTCCTTCCCTCGGCAGGCTAAAACCTTTTTACTCCAACAGGCTTTTAAAACAGAACGTTTTTAAAGAACAGGCTAGGAGGTACTGTTTGTAATAGCTTTTTATCTTTTTAAATTCCATTTTATTCTTTTAACTTGAGGTTAAATATAAGAATAAAGTCCCAGACAGAGTGGTGTCAATTTACAATACCAAGTAGAAAGTTTGGAGTACTGTTAAAAAGAAAGATGTGGACTCTCCAATTCTTTAGCCAGGTGAAATAACAAAATAAAGATTAGAAGGGGGCTGATTAGTCATCAGCATCCTAGGGAACCTCTTCTTGTTTCAGCTGGATTTTTTTTTTTTTTAATAATACCATAATGCTGATATTCTGTGATGATTGTAATCATTGCCTCCAGTGATGTTATGTTTCCTTGGCTCCATTTACTGAATGAGCTTGACTTCGAATGTACCTTTTCACACCTCTTCTGTTCTCTTAGATTTGAAAAACTGACAGAATTTTAGTGATTGCTTCTATGTAACCAGGATTGGAAGACAGCCATTTCCACAGCAAGAAATGCTCCCAGTCAGAAACCTACAGAAAATCAATTCATATCTGGAAAGAAAGTCAAGTTAAAGGCATCTTTTCCTATTATTTCATGATTTTCCAAAAGTAAATGCCATACAGAAGCAGAACATAACTCATAAATGTATAGCTTAATACATTCCTTTTCTCAAAATCTAATATTAAGTGACATTAAAGTTGTCATTGTTGCTGTTGTTGCTGTACTAGCTGTTGTGTGCCTTCAAGTCATCTCTGACTTACAGTGGCCCTAAGGCAAACGTATTCCAGAGTTTTCTTGAGATTTGTTCAGAGGTGGTTTGCCACTGCCTTTCTCTGAAGCTGAGAGAGTGTGACTTGCCCCAGGTCACCCAGTGGGTTTCCATGGCTGAGTGGAAACAATTCAAATCCTGGTCTCTCGGAGTTCCAGTCGAACACTCAGATCACTACACCATGCTGGCTCAATAAATT
>CAOLHI010006671.1:0-7500 GCA_948474755.1 Ctenosaura bakeri
AAAAATTTTTTTTTTTTTTTTTCCCTTTTTTAAAATTTTTTTCCTGGGGTTAATTTTTTGGTTTTTTTTTTTTTTTTTTTTTTTTTTTTTTTTTGTCCCGGTTTTTTTTGGGGGTTTAAAGGAAAAAAATTTTTTTAAAAAAAATTTTTTTAAAAAAAATTTTTTAAAAATTTTTTTTTTTAAAATTTTTTTTAAAAAAAAATTTTTTTTTTTTTTTAAAAAAAAAATTTTTTTTTTGGGGTTTTTTTTTTTTAAAAAAAATTTTTTTTAAAAAAAATTTTTTTTTTTAAACCAAATTTAAAATTTTTTTCCCTTGGGGCCCCCCCCCCTTTTTTTTTAAAAAAACCAAAAAAACCCCCTTTTTTTTTGGGGGGAAAAACCCAAAAAAACCCCAAAAAAACCCCTTTTATTTTTTTTTTTGGTGGGGGTTAAAGGGGGAAAGTGGGGGGGTTTTGGGGGGAAAAAAAACCCCTAGGGTTTCTTTTTTTTGGGGGTTCCCCCAAATTTTTTGGGGGGCCTTTTTTTTGGGGGGCCCCCCCAAAAAAAAAGGGAAAAAAGGCTTTTTCCCTTTTTTTTAAAAAAAAAACCCCCCCTTTTTTTTTTTTCCCCCCCCCCCCTTTTTTTTTTTTTTGGGGGGGGGGCCCCCCCCCCGGGGGGGGGGAAAAAAAAAGGGTTTTTGGGAAAAATTAAAAAAACCCCCGGCTTAAAAATTTGACCCCAAAATTTTTTTTTTGGGAAAACCCCCCCTTCCTTTTTTTTTAAAAAAAACCCCCCCCCAAAAGGGGGGCCCCCCTTTTAAAACCCCAAAAATTTTGGGCCCCCCCCCGGGTTTTTGGGGGGGGGCCCCCCCCTTTTTGGGGGGGCCCCCCCCGGGGGGGGGAAAAAAAAAAAAAATTTTTTTTTAATTTTTCCCGGCCCCCCCCCCCCCGGGGGGGTTTTCCCCCCGGGGGGGGGGGTTTTCCCCCCCGGGCCCGGAAAAAAAAAAACCCCCTTTAAAATTTAAAAAAAACCCCCCTGTTTTTCCCCCCTTTTTTTTTTTTTTAAAAAAATTTTTTTGGGGGAAAAACCTAATTTTCCCCCCCCCCCAAAAAACCGGGGGGGCCTAAAAAAAAAATTTTGGCCCCCGGGGTTTTTCCCCCAAAAAAAAACCCCCGGGGGCCCCCGGGTTTACCCTTTTTTGGGGGAAACGGGGTTTTTAAAAAAGGGAAAGGGTTCCCCCTTTTTTCCCCTTTTTAAGGAAAAAAAACCCCCCCCCCTTTTTTGGGGGTTTGGGGGGTTTTTCCTAAAATTTTTTAAAAAAGGGTTAAAAAAAAAAAGGGGTTTTTAAAAAAAATTTTTTTTCCCCTTTTTTTTCCCTTTTTTTTTTTTTTCCCCCTGGGGGAAAAGGGGGGGGGTTCTTTTTTTTCCCCGAATTTTTTTTTTTTTTTTGGGGGGGGGGTGAAAAGGGGGCCGGGGCGGGGGGGGGCCCCCCCCCCCCCCCCCTTTTTTTTTTTCCCCTTTTTTTCCCCGGGGGGGGGGGCCCCCGGGGGGGGGCCCCCAAAGGGGTTGGGGGGGGGGGGGTTTTTTTCCCCCTTTAAAAAACCCCCCCCCCCCCCCGGGGGAAAAAATTTTGGGGCCTTTAAAAAGGGGGGGAAAATGGTTGGGGGAAAAAAAAAAAAAAAAAAAAAAAACCCCCCCCAAAAAAATTTTTCCCCCCTTTTGGGGGTTTTTTTCCCCCAAAAAGGGGCCCCCCTTTCCCCAAAACCCAAAAAGGGGGGGGGTTGGGAAACCCGGGGGGCCCCCCAAAAAAAAAGGTTCCCTTTTTTCCCCCCCCCCCAAAAAACATTTGGGGTTCCCCCCTTTGGTTTTTGGGAAAAAAAAAGGGGGGTTTTTTTTTGGGGCCGGGGGGGGGGGAAAAAGGGGGTTTAAAAAATTAAAAAAACCCCCCCCCCCCCCCGGGGGTTTTTTAAAAAAACCCCGGTGAAAAAAGGGGAAAATTTTTTAAAAACCCCAAAACCAAAAAAATTTTTTTTTTTTTTTTTTTTTAAAAAAAAAACCCCTTTTTTTTTTCCCCCCCTTTTTAAAAAAAATTTGGGGGAAAAAAAAGGGGGGCCTTTTGGGTTAAACGGGGTTTTCCCCCCCAAAAACCCCCCCCCTTTTTAAAAAAAAAATTTTTAAAAAGGGGGGTTTTTTTATAAAAAAATTTTTTTGGGTTTTCCTTTTTTTCCCCCCCAAAAGTTTTTTTTAAAAAAGGTTTTTGGGGGAAAAGGGGGGAAAAAATTTTTTTTGGGGGGGGAAAAAAAAAGAAAAATTTTTTTTTTTTAAAAATTTTTTTTTTTTAAAAATTTTTTTCCCCGGTTCTTTTTTTTAATTTTTTTTTTTTTTTTTTTTTTATTTTTTTTTTTTTTTCCAAAAAAATTTTTTAATTTTTTTTTAAAAAAAATTTTTTTTTTTTTTTTGGGGGGGTTTACCCCCCCTTTTTTAAAAATTTGGGGGAAAAAAAAAAAAAACAAAAAAAAAAAAAAAAACCCCCCCGGGGGGGGGGGCCCTGTAAAAAAAATTTTTTTTAAAAAAAAAACCCCCCCCGGGGAAAAACCCCTTTTTTTAAACCCCCTTTTGGCCCCCCCCAAAAAAAAAAAAAAAAAAAATTTAAAAAAGGGGGGGGGGAAAAACCTTTTTTGGGAAAAGGGGAAGGGGGGGGGGGGGGTTTTTTTTTTGGGGGGGGCCCCCGGGGCCCCTTTTGGGAGGGGGGTTTTTTTGGGGGGGCCGGGGGTTTTTTCCCCCCCGGGAAACCCAAAAAAAAAGGGTTTTTAAAAATTTTTTTTTAAAAAAAATTTTTCCCCCCCCCCGGGGGGAAAAAAATTTTAAAAAAAACCCCAAAAAAAAAAACCCCTTAAAAAAAACCCCAGGGGGGGGTTTTTTAAAGGAAATTTTTGCCCCCGGGGGGCCCCCCTTTAAAAAAAAAGGGGGGGAAAATTTTTTTTTTTTTTTGGGGGGGGGGGTTTTCCCTTTCCCGGGGGCCCGGGGAAAAAGCCAAAAAAAAAATTTTTTAAATTTTCCCGGGGGGGGGGGGGGGAAAAACCCCCCCCCCGGGGGGGGGAAAAAAAAAAAATTGGGAAGGGGATTTGCTTTCCCCCCCCCCCAAAAAAACCCGGGGGGGAAAAATTTAAAAAAATTTTTTTCCCCCCCAAAAAAACCCCAAAAAAAAAAAAAAAAAGGGGGGGGAAATTTTAAAAAAAAGGGGCCCTTTTTTTTTAAAGGGGAAAAAGGGGGGTTTTTAAAAAAATTTTTTTTTTCCCCCCCCCCAAAAAGGGAAAAAAGGGGGGCCCCCTAAGGGGGTTTTCCCCGGGGGGAACTTTTTTTTCCCAAAGGCCCCAAACGGGGGAAATTTTCCCCCCCAAAGGGGGTTTTTTTAAAAGGGGGTTTTGCCCCCCCCCCCCCCCGGGGGCCCTTTTGGGGGGGGGGGGAAAAATTTTTGGGGGGGGGGTTTTTTTTTTTTTTTTTTTTTTTTGGGGGGGGACCCCCTTTTTTTTTTAAAAAAAAGGGGGGGGAAAAAAAAAAAAAAAAAAATTTTTTTTTTTAAAAAAAAAAAAAAAAAGGGGGGGAAAAAAAAAAAAATTTTTTGGGGGGGGAAAAAAAAAATTTTAAAAAAAAAAAAGGGGGGAAAAATTTAAAAAAAAAAATTTTAAAAAAAACCTTTTTTCCCAAAAAACACCCCCCCAAAAATTTTTTTTTAAAAATTTTTAAAAAAAATTTATTTTTAAAGGGAAAAAAAAAAACTTTTTTTAAAAAAAAATTTTAAAAAGGGGGAAAAAAAAAATTTTTTTGGGGGAAAATTTAAAAATTTTTTTGGTTTTTAAAACCCGGGGGTTTTTTTCCCCCCCGGGGAAAACACCCCCCTTTTTTTGGGGAAAAAAGGGGGGGGGGTTAATTTTTTTCCCCCCCCAAACCCCCTTTCCTTTTTTTTTTTTTAAGGGGTTTTTTTTTTTTTTTTGGGGGAAAAAAATTTTTTAAAAAGGGGGGGCCTTTTCCCCCCCAAAAACAAGGGAAAAAGGGGGAAAAAAGGGGGGGGGGGGGGGTTTTTTTTTTTTGTTTTTTTTTTTGGGCCCCCCGGGGGGTTTTTTTTTTTTCCCCCGGAAATTTTTTGGGGCCCCGGGGGGGGAAAAAAAAAAAAAATTTTTTTTTTTGTTTTTTCCCATGGGTTTTGGGGGTTTTTTTTTCCCAAAAAACCCCCAAAATTTTTTTTTAAAAAAAACCACAAAAACCAAAAAAAAAAATTTTTAAAAAAAATTTAAAAAAAAAGGGCGGGTTTTCCCTTTCAAAAAATTTTTTTTTCCCCCTTTTTTTAATTTGGGTTGGGGGTTGGGGGGAAAAAACCCCCCCCCCTTTTTTTTTTTTTTAAAAATTTTTTTTTAAAAAAAAGGGGGGGGAAACCCTTTTTCCCCCCCCGGGGCCCCCCCTTCCCCCGGGTTTTAAAAAATTTTTCCCCCTTTTAAAAAAAGGGGGGGCCCCCCCCGGGGGGGGCCCCCCTTGGGAAAAGGGAAATTTTTTTAAAAAGGGGGGCCCCCCCAAAAAGGGGGAAAAAACCCAAAAACCCAAAAAAAAAAAAAAAAGGGGGGAAAAAGAAAAAAACCAAAAAAAGGGCCTTTTTAAAGGGGTTTTTTTTTAAAAAAGGGGGGAAAAAAAGGGGAAAAAAAAAAACCCCCCGGGGGAAAAACCCCAAAAAAGGGGTTTTTAAAACCCTTTTAAAAAACCCCAAAAAAAAAAAAACCCCCGGGGGGGAAAACGGAAAAAATTTTTTGGCCTTTAAAAAAGGGGAAAAAAAAACCCGGGGCCCCCCCCGGGGCCCTTTTAAAAAATTTTAAAAAAAATTTTTTTTCCCCCTTTTAAAAAAACCCAGGAAAAACCCTTTGGGGGGGGTTTTGTTTTAAAATTTAAAAAAAAATTTTTTTTAAAAAACCACCCTTTTTAAAAATTTTAAAATTTTTTTTCCCCCGGCCTTAAAACCGGAAAAAATTTTTGGGTGTTTTGGGCCTTTTTTTTCCCCCCCTTTTTTTTTTTTGGGGGAAAAAGGGGCCCCTTTTGGGTTTGGGGGGGGCCCCCAAAAAAGGGGTTTTTTTTTTTTAATTTTTAAAAATTTTTTAACCTTTTCCTTTTTAAAGGCCCTTTTAAAAACCCCCCCGTTTTTCCCCTTTTTTTTTAAACCAAAAAACTTTTTTAAACCCCTTTAAAAAAAAAATTTTTTTTTTTTTTTTTTGGGGGGAAAAGGGTTTTGGTTTGGGGGGGGCCCCCCAAAAAAAAAGGGGGGCCCCCTTTTTTTGGAAAAACCCCAAAAACCCTTTTTTTCCCCAAAAAATTTTAAAAAATTTAAACCCTTTTCCCCCTTTGCCCTTAAAAAAAGGGGTTTTTAAAAAAAAATTTTTTTTAAAAAAAAAAAAAAAAAACCCCCCAAAAAAAAACCCCCCCAAAAAAAAAGGGGGAATTTTAAAAAAATTTTAAAAGGGTATTTTCCCCAAAAAAAGAAAAAAAAAAAATTTTTTTTTCCCCCCCAAAAAAAAAAAAAAAACCCCCCCCCTTTTTTTAAAATTTTGGGGAAAAAAAAGGGGGGAAAAAAAAAAACCCCCACCCCCAAAAAAAAAAAACCCAAAAAACCAAAAAACCAAAAAAACAAAAAAAAAAAAAAGTGGGAAAAAAAAAACCAAAAAAAAAAAACCCCCTTTTCCAAAAAAAGGGGGAAAACAGCAAAAAAAACCCCCCCTTTTTAAAAGCCCCAACCCAAAAAAAAAAAAATTTTTTTCCCCCAAAACCCAAAAAGGGGAAAAAAAGGGGGGAAAAAGGGGGGGCCCCCCCCAAAAAAAAAACCCCCCCCCAAAAAAACCTTGGGGGGGTTTTTTTAAAAAAATTTGGGGCCCCCAAAAAAAAAATTTTAAAAACTTTTAAAAAAAAAAAAAAAAGGGGTTTAAAAACCCTTTTCCCCAATTTTTTAAAAAAACCAAAAAAAAAAAATTTTTTTCCCCCCCCGGGGGGGGAAAAAAATTTTTAAAAGGGGGGGTTTTTAAAAAAAAAAAATTTTTTTTTTTGGGGGGAAAGGGGGTTTCCCTTAAAAAAAACCCCCCCTTTTTAAAAAAGGCCCCCCTTTAAAAAAAATTTTAAAAAATTTCCATTTTTTTTAAAAAATTTTTTCCCCAAAAGGCCTTTTTTTTTTTTTTTTCCCCCTTTTTTTTTTTTAAAATTTTTTTAAAAAGGCTTTTTTTTTTTCCTTAAAAAGGGTTTTGGGGGCCCCTTTAAAACCCCCTTTCCCACAAAATTTTTCCCCTTTTAAAAAAAAAACCCCCCCGGGGGGGTTTTTTTAAAAAAAAATTTTTCTTTTTTTTTTTCCCTTAAAAAGGGTTTTTTTCCCCTTTAAACCCCCAAACCCCCCTTTTTAATTTTTCCCCCTTTTTTTTTGGGGCCCCCCCCTTTTTTTTTTGGGGGTTTTAAAACCCCTTTTTTTTTCCCCCCCCCCTTTTTTTTGGGGCCCCCCGGGGTTTTTTTTTTTCCCCCCCCCCCCTTTTTTTTTCCCCCCCCCTTTTTTTTTTTTTGGGGGTTTTTTGGGGGTTTTCCCCCCCCCCCTTTAAATTTTTCCCCCTTTTTTTTTGGGGCCCCCCGGGGTTTTTTTTTTCCCCCCAAATTTTTTTAAAATTTTTCCCCCTTTTTTTTTGGGGCCCCCGGGGTTTTCCCCCCCCCCTTTTTTTAAATTTTCCCCCCTTTTTTTTTTTTTCCCCCGGGGCCCCTTTAAAATTTTTCCCCCCCCGGGGCCCCCCCCTTTTTTAAAACCCCCCCCTTTTTTTTTTTTAAAAATTTTTTTTTCCTTTTTTGGTTTTAAAAAAAAATTTCCCCCCAAAAAAATTTTCCCCCACCCTTTTTTTTTTGGGGGGGTTTTTTTTTTTTTTTTTGGGGTTTTTTAAAAACCCCCTTTTCCCCTTTTTTTGGTTTTTTTTTTTTTTTTTTTTCCCCCAAAAGCCCCCAAACTTTAAAAAAAAAGGTTTTTTTGTTTTTAAAAAAAAAAGGGGAAAACCTTTTAAACAAAAAATTTTTTTTCCCCCCCAAAAAATTTTAAAAAACCCCCCCCGGGTTCCCCTTTTCCAAAAAAAAAAATTTTCAAAAATTTTTAAAAATTGGGGTTTTTTTTTTTTAAAAATTAATTTTTAAAAAAGGGGGTTTCCCCCCTTTTTCCCCCCTTTTTTTTTTCCCTTTTTTTTTTTTAAAAAATTTTTTTTTCCCTTTTTTCCCCCGGGGTTTTTTTAAAATTTTTTCCTTTTTTTTAAAAAAAAATTTTTTTTTTTTTTTTCCCTTTTTAAAACCCCAAAAAAAAGGCCCAAAAAAAAAAAAAGAAAAAAAAAATTTTTTAAAAAAAAAGGAAAAGTAAAAAAACCCTGGGGCCCTTAAAAAAAAAAGGGGGAATTTAAATTTTTGGGAAAAAAAATTTTTTAAAAAAAAATTTTTTTTGGGGCCCTTTTTTGGGGCCCCCCAAAACCCGGA